>JADRCD010215757.1:0-23649 GCA_019843815.1 Montemys delectorum | reverse complement strand
TGGGATTGGCTGCAGAGCTTGTGCCCAAGGTCTGCTCCTTTCTCCCACATTCTTATAAGGATGTGGTATCATTTGTTTCCTTGAAGATAAGGACACAGATTGAGGTTGAGATGGAATTTTGGTATAATTTTTTTTTAATTAAAATTTAAAGTTAACATGTAAAGTAGTGGATTTTGTTAGAACATTTTCATGAGCTAGTCTAATTTTCTCAACTGTCTTTTCTCCCTTTTAATATGTATATACATGTATAATATATATGTATTTCTTGTATAATGTATTTTAATATAACTTGTATTCTTGAGGCTAAAGGATAATGCACTTTTTAAGTGTATGTATTGACTATTTGCATTTATTCTATTGAGAAGTATCCATTTTATTTGCTTACTTATTCATCAACTGTTTTGTTGTTGAGTACTCAAATTTTTTTGAGTTCTTTATATGGCTTAGATATGATTCTGTCATTGGATATAATTAGAAAAGATCTCCCACTCTGAGGTGTCTCTTCCTCTGCTAGTGCTCTCCTTTGTTGTGCAATAGCTTTCACATAATTTCATGTGCTCTGAATTGTTATTTCTTAGCATAATATCTGTGCTAATAGAGTTCTTTTCAGAAATTCCTTACCTGTCCTTTAAGGTTGAAATGTTCGGGATAGAGATTCCATCAGATGGTCTTTTATTGTTGAGAATAGTTTTTGCTATCCTAGGTTTTTGTTATTCCAGAAGAATTTGCAAATTGCTCTTTCCAAGTCTGTGAAGAATTGAGTTGGAATTCTGCATCGAAATCTGTAGATTGCTTTCGGCAAGATGGCCATTTTTACTATATTAATTCTGCCAATCCATGAGCATGGGAGATCGTCCATCTTCTGAGATCTTTTATTTTCTTCTTCAGAGACTTGAAGTTCTTGTCATACAGATCTTTTACTTGCTTAGTTAGAGTCACACCAAGGTATGTAATATTATTTGTGATTATTGTGAAAGGTGTTGTTTCCCTAATTTCTTTCTCAGCCTGTTCCTCCTTTGAGGCCCCCTGACCTTATGCTGTACTACAGAGCAATTGTGATAAAAACTGCATGGTATTGGTACAGTGACAGGCAGGTGGATCAATGGAATATAATTGAAGACCCAGAAATGAATCTACATACCTATGGTCACTTGATCTTTGACAAAGGAGCTAAAACCATATAGTGGAAAAAAGACAGCATTTTCAACAAAAGGTACTGGTTCAACTGGAAGTTAGCATGTAGAAGAAAGTAAATTGATCCATTCCTATCTCTTTGTAAAAAGCTCAAGTCCAAGTGGATCAAGGACCTCCACATCAAACCAGATACACTGAGACTAATAGAAAAGAAAGTGGGGAAGAGCCTCAAGCATATAGGCACAGGGGAAAATTTCCTGAATAGAACACCAATAGCTTATGCTCTAAAATCAAGAATTGACAAATGGGACCTCATAAAGTTGCAAAGTTTCTGTAAGGCAAAGGACGCTTTCAATAGGACAAAATGGCAACCAACAGATTGGGAAAAGATCTTTACCAATCCTACGTCTGATAAAGGGCTAATATCCAATATATATAAAGAACTCAAGAAGTTAGACTCCAAAGAACCAAATAACCCTATTAAAAAATGGGGTACAGACCTAAACAAGGAATTCTCACCTGAGGATACCAAATGACTCAGAAGCACCTAAAGAAATGTTCAACATCCTTAGTCATCAGGGAAATGCAAATCAAAACAACCTTAAGATTCCACCTCACACCAGTCAGAATGGCTAAGATTAAAAACTCAGGTGACAGCAGATGCTGGAGAGATTGTGGAGAAAGAGGAACCCTCTTTCATTGCTGGTGGGATTGCAAGCTGATAAAACCACTCTGGAAATCAGTTTGGCATTCCTCAGGAAATTGGACATAGTACTACCAGAGGACCCAGCTATACCACTCCTGGCCTTATACCCAGAAGATGCTAGAACATGTAATAAGGATACATGCTCCACTATGTTCATAGAAGCCTTATTTACAATAGCCAGAAACTGGAAACAACCCAGATGTCCCTCAACAGAGGAATGGATACAGCAAATGTGGGACATTTACACAATGGAGTACTACCCAGCTATTTAAAACAGTGAATTTATGAAATTCTTAGGGAAGTGGATGGATCTGGAGAATATCATCCTGAGTAAGGAAGCCCAGTCACTAAAGATCACACATGGTACACACTCACTGATAAGTGGATGTTAGCCCAGAAGCTCAGAATACCCAAAACACAATCCACAAACCACAAGAAACTCAAGGAGAAGGAAGACCAAAGTGTGAATACTTTGATCCTTGAAGGGGAAACAAAATACCCATGGAAAGAGTTGCAGAGACAAACTATGGAGCAGAGACAGAAGGAAGGACAATCCAGAAACTGTTCCACCTGGGAATCCTTCCCATATTCAATCACCAAACACAGATACCGTTGTGGATGCCAGCAAGTGCTGGCTGACAGGAGCCTGATATAGCCGCCTGAGAGGCTCTGACAGTGCCTAACTAATATAGAAGAAGAGGCTCACAGCCATCCATTGAATTGAGCACAGTGTCCCCAATGAAGTACCTAGAGAAAGGTCCCAAGGAGCTGTAGGGTTTACAACCCCTTAGGACGAACAACAATATGAACTAACCAGTACCCTCAGAGCTCCAAGGGACTAAACCACCAACCAAAGAGTACACATGGTAGGACTCATGGCTCCAGCTGCATATGTAGCAGAGCATGACCTAGTCAGTCATCAATGGGAGGAGAGGCCTTTGGTCCTGTGAAGGTTCTATGCCCAGTGTAGGGGAACGCCGGGGTCAGGAAGCAGGAGAGGGTGGGCTGGTGAGCAAGGGAAGAGGGGAGGGAACAGGGTGTTTCCCCTTCAGAGGGAAACCAGGAAAGATATCATTTGAAATGCAAATAAAGAAAATATCTAATAAAAATATTTAAAAAAAATAAGTTTAAAGAAAGAAAAAAAGTTGAAATGTTTGGCTTGTATTTCCCTCAGGCAGTTTTAGAATTTCAGGCTATCCCTTAAAAGTTTGTATTCAATTACACCTTATTTTGGCAGTTAAATGATTGGGATTAATGTTCACTACACATATATGTCCATTTTCCCAGCACCATGCGTTGAAAGTGTCTTTTCTCTATTGTGTATTTTTGACACGTTTGCCAGGGTATTTTAGCTGCAGTCACCTCTAGGTCCTTTATTCCATTCCAGTGGTCTATGTGTCTGATTTGTGCCAATACCATGGCTCTGTAGTGTAACCTAAAATCAGATATCTTGATAATACCCATGTTGCTTTTTCTGTTTCAGAAACACTTTAGCCCTTTGGATTCTGTTTCCTTTCATGTGTATTTTAGGACTAACTCTTCTAATTCACTGAAGAATGACATGGGAATTTGGTGGGATTGCATTGAAGCTATAAATGTCTTTTGGTAGTATAGCCATTTGTGGAAAATTAATTTAGTTGATTTTTGAGCATGGAAGTTTTTCCCATCAACTAGAACCTTCTTCATTTTATTTCTCTAGTGCTTTTATTTTTAATCAATGTGTGTGGGGGGGAGGGAGTTATGCATGTCTATGAAGATCACTTAGTCACTCTTGGAGAGCAAGCTAGTAAGCAGTATTCTTCTAGGACTTGAGGTTCATGCCTCCAGGTTCCTCTACTCTTGCTTTCTTCAATAATGGACTATGATCAGGACACCTAAGTGAAACAAGTCCTTTACTTTCCAAGTTAATTTTGGTCATTTTTTAACATACCAATAAATAGCAAACTAAGACACCTGTCTTTACCCCACCATCCCCCTTTTCTGGGGGTTAAAGATGTGGCTATAGTCACACCCATATGCAAGCCCTTCATCCTCAGAGCCATCTCCTTATCTAAGACACTGGTTTCTGGCATTGATTTTAATATCCTGCTAATCTGCAAATAACATTTTCCAAGTCTAGGAGAGTTTCTGCATTTCTAATAATATTCAAAGAGATGCTGATGTCATGTGTCTGGTCCTGAGGCCACACTTCCCAGCATGGCTTGGACCAAGAAGTTATTAAAGTTTATCAAGACTTCCTTGGACTGTTATTCAATTTTAACTTCCTGAATTTCCACATTCCTCTTTTAAAGTCTAATCAGTAGTTCTGGTATTGGGCCCAATGCTTTGCATTCACTAAGCCTGACAAAGATTCAGATATAGATTGGAGCTCACACTATATATAAAAAAAACCCAACCCTCCTCTATATCTTTGTTTCATCAATTATCACTTCTTTGTCTGTGTTTTGACTTGTGTTTCCTAGGGGACTTCCTCTAGGACACATGTCCCTTATTTGTTTATAAACACTTATGTAGCACTTTCAGTGTGTTTGGCACTGTCCTGAATACTTCCCACATATCAACATTTTATTCATCATCCAAATCTCATTCTTGTAGCTAGTGCATACAGAGTCCAGTCACCCATCCTCAGTTCTGAGCAGTAAGTAGCTAGTGGCGTTGTAATTTAAATACAGGCAATATGGCTCTAAAATTCCTGTGACAAATTACCAGCCTATGCTCTGTTTCACCTCAGGTAACTTCGTGTCTCCTTAAAGGAGAGAGGCGAGAGTAAGTTTTTTTCTGGCCTCACCCCACCCACGTATGTGTGTACACATGTGCTCATGTGCATGTGTAGTCTTGTGTATAAGATATATGCATACAAATGAGTGTTCATGTGGGGACAGGTAGGGGAAGAAGCCAAAGGTAACATTGAATATAATTTTCAGTTTCTGTCCACGTTGTTGTTATTGTTGTTGTTATTTGAGATAGGGTCTTTCACTGAACTTATAACTTATTAACTTATTAAATGGCAAGTTAGAAACTTAGCCATTTTCACAAGCCCTCTTTTTTCTTCTGATATAGATTTTCTTGGCTCCTCTGGCAATGGTCATTCGTGTTTTTAGTCTTGTTACTTTTAAGTATAGTTACCTTGGAATGAAGGCTAATATAACTCATAAAACTAATTTAAAAATGAAGTAAATGTGTTTGACTTATTGATATGCTTACTTAACGTCAAAAAAGTGATTTGAATTCAGCAAGCCTTCTAGCAAGTTCATGTGATAGGGCTTGAGAGGTGGAAAAAAAATTCAAAAAAATTTAATACAGTATCTTTGTTTTTAAGACCCCAGTAACACTGTTTAAAACACACACACACACACACACACACACACACACACACACACACACAGAGACACACGCATGCACATGCGTGCACACATACATACATACACATACACACACATATATGCATGTTTTCTGTTACATGATGTACTTTAGTCTTATATAAGATGTCAGATGAAGCTACAAGGACAAGAAAAGAAGCATAGTTGGATATAAAGTAGATAAAGTGACTATATTAAGGTGGGTAGACAGCCCAGATATCTGATATATGTAAAGCAAAGGACAGGTTCTGAGGAGAAAAAAAACAGTGGGCTTATGATTGAGGAGGCCTGTGGTTTGGGATCAGATGTGAGAATGTTTATCTGAGGATCGAGGTAGAATTCATTATGTAGACAACGGAAGAACCATGCCATTAAAGAAAGTTCAGGCCTGGAGATGAAGCTCATTTGATAGAGTGTTTGCTAGCATGTGTGAGTCTGGGTGTATTCTCTGGCATGGCATAAACCCGTAGTAATGGTTGGCATCTATAGTCCCAGCTCTTGGAATGCGGAGGCAGGAAGATCCAAGGTCATCCTTATTGGTTACACAGTGAGTTCATGGATAACTCTTGGAATACCAGACTGTCTCAACAAACAAGGGAACAAATAAGAAAACATTTATCATCTGACATAGTGAGAAGTGTTTAAGGAGCTCATTGTGGAAGGTAGCATCCATGTTTGCGGAACATTTGTGTTGCTTCAGATATTTTCACACGATGTGTATTTTATTAAATTATATAAATCAATTATTAAATGTTCATTATTTTTCATTACACATATTCATACTACTTCAGTGTGGCAAGAACTAATATCGCTGTATAATAGCTGATATTGCTTAGGCAACAAAAATTCAGGAGTAGAGCCTGGATTCAAATTTGGTTTTGAATCTGTGCTTTTTTTCTAAGACATCTGTTGAAAGAATATTAGGCAAACAAAGGAAGAAAATCTTCTGAGTACAGACCTTAATCCTGTTGATGGAAAACAAACAGCATGACCAAAAAATACTTGAAATTATTTACAGGGTTTATGTAAGTGAGTCAAGATGCGAACGACTTTTTTATTTCTTTTCTGTGACTTTAGTAATTTAAGCAATTATTTGAGTAAGTAATACTAAATATTTACTGACTCCAGATGACAGTTCTTTGTAGGTGAAGGTTCAGGTATCTTCAAACCTTTGTTTAGATGTGTAGACTGCGTATAAACTCAACGTCATTCTCCACATGAATCCATCGTGTGGGGTTCTGCGCCGAATATAAAAACGTGCATGTTTTCTTTCCAATGAAATGAATCTGGAAGGTCCTTTCAAAACTATTATTTATTCACAGGATTAGTGTAGGAGTCGTTTGCATCTCACAGAGCTCAATTGTGCAGTTTCCATTACCTTTTAACATTATCTTATGGAAAATGGATGGCAGATAAGATATGGCATCAAGATCCCAGATATAAAATGCTGTCTGTCTTATTGTTTTTTGTTTTTGTTTTTGTTTTTTTTTTTAATTACTAACAATTTTTGAGCTAACACTCCACCCAGGAAGGAGGGAAGGGATGGAAATAACCTTTCCTCCTAACCATATTGGGAGCAACTTCCTGAAGGACACGTGTCTAACTCATCTTGTTGTCTCTAATATCCAGCATGGAGCAGGGCACACAACTGAGTGAGCAGACTCATTGACCATTCATAGATTACACATTAAATCCTCAAGACGTCACATAGCAGTAGATATTTCTGTAACCACAGATGTAAGAAGTGAGAGGCACAGATCAAAGCCTAGCAATTGATTTTCACACTGCCCTTTCTCCCTACTCTGCTACTGGGTTAGGTTTATCTATTAAGTTATTCACAGGAGAGGTTACAGTTGCTTGCCTTTATTGGAACAAATTCTATGCTAGCTTCTAGGACGAGAAAGATAAAAGCCACAGCCACAAGGGCCTGAAAAGATAGTGATGGAAATGGGTGGTACAATTGAAATGCAATATAGTTATGATAGTGTTAAATAATAATCACTAACACTTTATAAAACATTTAGAGGAACTCTCTGCCTGTCCATCTTTGATGCACAGGCGATATCAGGACAATGATCTGACTGCTAGACATCTATTGTACCACTTTACGTAGACCAGGTGAGAGGGTTGCACCCCTTCCTTTGTCTGGCATGTTCAATAATGTCTTGGACTTGGCTTTTCTGATGTGATTTTAATACACACGTGCCCCTACTATATCAGTTCACCTTGATAAATGTGTAGGGCAGCATCCTTCCTTCTTCCAGTAATAAGTCATTTATCAGTGTGTGTGGCGTGGTTGAAGCAGGCTAGATGTTGCTGTTCCAGGTCCACCCTGGAGTCCAGTGATCCTCCACTTTCAAAATGTGTGGTCCGCGCTATTTTCCCGCCGGCAGGAACACACAGACACACACAGGATCCTTCTGCAGCAAACCTTTATTACCATGTGGCGAGGAGAGGGCGAGCCCTGGAAAATGCACTGCTTATATACACCCTGGTGCGGCGTGTTCACCTCTGATTGGCTGTTTGCTCATTACCTCATGAGACGCCTCGGGATATGCTGTGACTTGGTGCGCTCTGGCCCTAGCACATGCGCAGATGGGCCGAGACTTGGCGCGCTCTGGCCCTAGGCACATGCGCAGACTACTTGTTACAGGGAGAAGACACCGGATGCCGGCGCCATCTTGTAATGGAGGCTGCCGGCTCGGGTGCGGCTCTCTACAAAAATGGAATAAGAAGTTTGTTATAAAAACAGAGTTTTTCAAGGTAACACATATCCTGATATAACACTGTTTTATATGATTTGGAGTAGTGCAGGGTAGGCTATAGAATTATCTGAAAAGGACTCTAAACGTATGATCTGGTTCCTACTTAAGGGGATTCAATAAGTAAATTTGAATGGACAGTAGATTCTAAAGCATTAATAATAACAAAATAAATATTACTAATAATAGAATAAGTAAATCATCAATAAAAGAAAAGTAAGCTCAAAACTTCAGAGCTGAATGCACAGCGATAGTACAACTAGCCATAGCTTGATTAAATATTAATTTTAATATTTTACATACATATTATAGTTAATGGTATAACTATATCACATATTAATATAAATATATTAAAATATATATTCATCATATTGAACAATTGTTTCTTTGAATTAGGTTAAAATCACTGAAACAAATTTATTTTGGATACTGTGGATGACCTAAAAGGATGTTTCTGTTAAATATGTGTGGACTGTAAATAAACACAATAAATATTAAAAAAAATACTTGATACATTTGTTGCCCAAAGCAGTGGTAAAACTATCTTTAATTTAAAATTCCAAAGACTTCTAACAGACAGGTTCTTATTTGTGTTTTACAAATACAAAATGTTATCAAGTCTTTCATGACTATAGTAATCAGGATAGCCGACTACAGAGCCAATGCATTTGCTTGGTTAATTCAGATGTAAGATATGCAACAGAACCTACTAGCCACTGCATTGTCTAGGCAGTGTAGAAGACACACATGAAATGCAAGGTTCTCAAATGCTGCAATGCAAAATCACAAGAGGAACATTTAAAAAGTCTTAATCCTCAAAGTTATAAATGATAACTTTATGGGTAAGATGGACATCAGCTGTTTTAAATTGTTCTAGGCGATTCCAATTTGAAGACGAAGAAGACCACTGCTATGAACTGTAAAGTACTGGGCCATTTTGAGAATTCTTCTGGTCGCATTCCCCCCATTCTGTTCCTGAAAGTTCGGCCTCAGAAGACATGAAGATATCTAACTTCAGCCATCTCCAAGTCTCTATACTTCACACACATTTTTGGGGGACCTAGTTAGCATTGCATTAATCATTGGTTAAATAGGCAGTTAGGTGATTATAATTAGTAGTCAAAGGGTAGATCATTCATAGCCTGCTTAGAAACCAGTTCTATTAGAACACAGGGTCTCAAAGGAAAGGAAAATTTATTACTGCATGTGAAGCCTGGGTTTAGGTCACGTGGCCATGGCTGTGCTATCTGCAGCTAGTGTCAGAAAACTTTGAAGAAATGACTTTGACTGCTCAAACACAAAATAAAGTAAAAACCAAATCTGGTAGTAAATCTAGAAGCTAGCCAGAGAAATAATTTAGAGCTAAAATTATAAATCCTGGTTTGGAAGTTAGGTTTAGAGGTTCATATCAGTCCGTCCATATTTTAGAACAAGCTCATTTATAATGTGTAAAAACTCAGTAGTATGTGAGTAGGCTTAGTCACACGTGCCGTTTAAGGTAGTTACGATTGATTGCTGTCACTTCTCTGAAGATCGTTGTTCTTAGACTGAAACAATGCTATGATCCCTCCGGTCTTCCGCTACCCAGCCAGGCTGTGGGGTCTGTACTTAGCTCAAAGAGGTGTGAGACTGGGAGTCGGCTACGTAAAGATCTAGTCTTTAAATAGGAGTGTCACTGATTCTTTTATTCTTGCAATGGTAATTGCAGGCAAATTCAGAGTGGGCCATCCTCTGTCTTGATCTGCATGGTGGAATGTACAAGAGCATGGGAGGAGGAAGTCTGGGAAGGCCTCCCAAACCCAAGCCACTCAAGGTTAGTAGGAGAGAGACCAGGAAAGAAAGAAAAGGAAAACAGGAGAGTCTTTGTAAACTTCAACACGGATGAGACCCCAAGTTGTCACAGGGGGGTACTCAGAGGTTAAACCCACATGGAAAGCAAAGTGAAAGATGACCAGCTAAGTATGTGAACTCTGTCTTGTGGTTTGACTTTTTCACTGGAGGAACCCCTGACTCAGCAGACTCACGACCTGCTTCACACGGTTGCCACCAAAGTTTGAAACAGGCTCTTTTACTGAAAGGACATTCTATCATGAAATATATGGTCATGAATAAAAGTCCTAGCCCCACAGAAATATCAACTAGAAGGCATAATTGTTCAGATCTACATGGATTGGCTACCAAAATCTTGTGAGGAACAAAGAACCTCAAGTCCTTAAATTCCTAGCTGGGATCATGAAAGTGGATCTTAGGCATCATTCTTTACATCCATGGGTACCAGAGGGAGGGCTTGCTCCTGTGCTCTGTAAGCTATGTGACACCATTATCCTTCCTTTATTTATCCTGTATAGGAGTATCCTTTAGTATAATTTAAGGTTCCTACAGCTCTTCCAGTTTCAGCTTTATGTGTAAAGGCTGTGAACATTGGCTCTTAGCAATGATTGGCTGATTTTTAGAAATTGAGAGAAATGACTGATGCATCTTAGTTGTTGAAGCCAAGCTCTTGGGAATAGAGCCAGAAATTACAGGATTTCTTTAATGCAGGCATTGTGGGTCTTCTTGTAATTGGTTGCTATTTGATCAAATGTTTACTTCTGGTCCAGAAAGTTGCATTAAAGGGAAACAAATTACCAAATTGTAGTGCTACTTGACCACCACAGTCTTTGGTATGGGGCAGCATGTTTTGAAGATAATGTATAGAAAAAGAATTATTATGGTTGATGTATTTAAGAATATTATGGCTGTTAAAATTAGAAATTGATTTGGGTTCTGAGGCCCCTGGTTTAATTAAACCAGAGAGTATGGGATTCTATTCATGTACATTCCTGAAGTAAAACATAGTTATTCTTTGTCCTTGAAGTAATTTATTCCTGTCCCTTACTCCTCCAAGAGCCTTCACACTTAGACACACATAACATATTCACACCATTTCATATACTGCTCCTAAATTATTCTGAGAGTTCCCCATCCCATGGCTGGGTAGAATGTAGATCTGCAATGTAAAGACTCTGAAACTTTCTTCTCAGGATCAAGCCTTAGGTTTGAGAAGCTGTTCTCTTCTGAAAGGCAGAGATGATGAGAGGCCAACCGCAGGTGTCTCTGAACATTTCTTTTGGTTTGTTGCTCTGAATTTTCGTAGTTATTATACAAACTTAAAAAAAATCAAACAATCGGAGGTGGAAATTTAACCATTAAGTGTGTGGCAGCTCTAGGCACGACGTAACTGTCATATCTATTGCTAACATTTGACTGACCTACAAAGATGGCCACTGCTGTCTTCTTTGCACGCATCACTGGCTCCCACTCTGAATTAAGATCAATTCCTCTTTCTGTCTTAGAAATGAGAAGGTAACAAGATGAAGTCTTTTCCTTCTGATTCCCATAGTGATCATTACATATAATGTAGTTTTGACCCCAATTTAGTAACTAAGAAGTGTGGAAAGAGACAGTAATAGTTGAGAGAAATGGGAGTTCGGGCCTGGAGAATCTGAGCTGGTTAAACCCTGCTATTCCTCAAAAGAAAGACATCTTTCAGAGTTTATGGGAAATCCCATGGTTTTTGGAAAATCCTTGGCAAACTCCTCAAAATATGTTTCCAATGTTTTCAACTCAAACAAATTAAAAACATGTTTTTTTTCCTGGCACTCTCCTCCTCCATTTTAAAGGATATGTGTGTGTGTATTTTTCAGGGAAATTTTGGGCACGTGGTTCTAATTTTCACTTAACTCATCATGATATTATTTTGTAAGAGCTATTCAATGACTAAGAACCCTCTTGCATCCTTTAAAAAATACATTAGTCCTTAAAAAAAAACTTATTTCTTAGAAATAAGAAGTCAGAGAAAGCAGCGAGGAGCACAAAGCAAGGAAGTGTTTCAGGACTTCTCTGGCAGGGCAAGATCAACTCTGCTCCATTTTCTTTAAATGAATCCAATTCCTTGAAGTCAAGTCCTTCTCTGGAAAAACTGTCCCAGAATGAGTCAGCTCCCCTGTGTGTGATATGATTCCAGCTGGAAAGAGACATCATTGCTGTGCAGTATGACCGAAGACTGTGGAAGCATTTCAGACTTCCTCATCATGCCCTCAGATCTCCATTCATCAGAGGAAGACGCTACATTACCTTCTGGTATCTCGGTGACGTGAACGCATACCGTAGGCTTTCTCAGGCTACAATCTGACTTTAAATGTTGACCATCTGAGCCTTTTTTTCCTCAGGTTGCTATGATGAAACAACTCCCCATTTCCTTTAACAAGTCCATTTAAATTGTTTTATTTTTGAAACTAAACTGTAATCACATCATTTCCCCTTCCCTTCTGACATCTTCTACCATGTATTCACCCTACTTGTCTCTTTCAAATTCATGGCCTCTGGCCCCTTTTTCTTTAATTGTTGTTAAATGTTGTGAGTGGGAGAAAAATAATCTTCCCCAGGGAGGAGTCTCCCAATTAATTATCTAATACCAAGTAGTAAGCTCTGAAATCATACACATATACGTAATATTATGATGACCAAACAGATCGTAGTTACATGGTTATGAACAAATTAATTTTTAGTACACTGTTATACTATGCCCTCTATCCCTGCAGATTACTTTGGAAAGAAAAGGTTTTACAGTGTCACAAGCCAGAAATATACACATATTGTAATATACGCATGTGCATACTACACACCCATACAGACATACACAGATATATGTGTATACTACAGTATGAGTATATACAAATACATATATAATTTTCTAATTTATTAAATATTTCAACCATATATACTTATAACTGAAATAGTTCAGGACTTTCTAAGATATCAAGGGTACAAGTTTGAATAAGTAAAAATTGTAACCTGAAGGAACTCCAAGAATATTTGCTGAAAAATAATTGAAAAGTCTACTAAAGTGCAATCATCGAAGTACATTAGAGGTGAAATGAGGACAGTGGAGCTGAAGTGCCATGAGGGATGACTGCTAAGAACGGCGAGAAGTCTGAGTCTTACAACTAACTTGACGACCATCACCACCATGCACACAGGAGAAGGTCAGCCTGGCCCATGGAGCTGGATAAACAAAGCAGAGGTAAAATCTCTTGGCCCCTTTGGAGCATGGCCAGGCTTTTGGCATGAGTTGTTCATGCTATGAAAGAAAGGTGGCTCTCGAGCAGCCCAATGAGGAACCCTGTTAGCAGCGGTACAGGTTCAGGTTTTTACCACAAAGCAAATGGGGATGGTCCTATTTGTGATCTGATGAAAAAACAACAAAACAAAACAAAACAAAAAGCAAAACAAAACAAACAAAAAAACGAAACAAATCTTTACCCTGACCTTATAGCTGTCTGAGTGGAACATGAGGTGTACAAAGAGACAGGCAGGAACAGAGAGGAAGAAGTTCAGGGAATGGGATGGGCCCAAGTACTTACTCCATGTGAGAGAATGAGGAAGAGGAGAGGAAGCATTTCAGAATTGTGCTGAGGATAAGCATATGGACTCTTGGTGAGGATAATGACTCTGTTTAAAGAAGGGAAGTTGCAAGTCCCTATAGGACATTCATGTACACAAATTGGAGGCAGGCCTGACTGCATCCTGTGGGCTCCCTGTCACAATTTTAGAAAAATAACACTGGAAAGCAGACTTCTTAGCCACATCATTTCCTTTAACATAACTTAAGTAGGAGGGTCTCTGCTTCCTTGTTCCTGCAACTTAGGTCAAAACATCTTGTGTCCTTAGTCCACTCTTCCCTGTCCTTAACTTTACCCATTGCTTGCTACAGACTCTTGCAATATTAGGTGATTGTGCACATGAGATATGACCATCATGCCCACCCCTTGGGGCACTGACTTCTGCAAGAGATTTCTACCATTTATTGTTTATCTTTTGTTCTTTGTGATGTAT
This sequence comes from Montemys delectorum, assembly GCA_019843815.1. NCBI lineage: Eukaryota > Metazoa > Chordata > Mammalia > Rodentia > Muridae > Montemys > Montemys delectorum. The sequence goes on along the minus strand of JADRCD010215757.1, from coordinate 9,811 downwards.
AGTTTGTTCTAGTCTTTTCTTTCTAAATCCTTTCCTTTGAACTCTTTGTCAGTTTGCTGTTTGGTAATGCTGGAGAACAGAACATGGGCCCTACCACGAAGACACGGCTTCTAAGTTTTATATATTTACTAAAAATTATTTGTAATAATCTCTGGAGTAGGACAATGCACTATGTAATACATTGTCATGGTTTACTATATCAGTATTTCTGGGAACCAGCTGCTGCTGTAGTAATTGTTAAAATTTATTTTCAACAGTCAAGGTATTTCAACTCTCTCCTACATTACTTTCAACCCATTATTGCACACTGAAACACATTGGAACACATTGTCTCCATCACTCATTGAGAAATTAATTTGTCCTGCCATGCATTATGTATTACCTGTCCTTTTTTTTTGTCATTTAACACACATTATTACTATTTACATTGGTGCATGAGTCTCTTAAAACAGTGTTTTTGTATTTTTTTTTTTTAAAATCACTAATGTATCAAGTTTAGAAACAGAAAAGTTAAGAACTCAATACTTGTTAAATTAATAGGTAAATATCCTTCTCCTTTACTTGGGAAGATGTCCTAATACAGATATTTGCATTGGATAGATCGGGATGAAAACGTTCACTCGCCTATTTAGGCTACTTATATTCCTTAGCCTCCTTGAGCTTCAATTCTCCATGTGTGAAATGGAGATCCTAAGGATGACATCAGCACCAAGAGTAATACACACCACATCCCGAAGTACCCTAAGAACCTAGCATTCTAGGGCAGTTGTTCATTATCCTAAAACTTCTTATAGAAATGCACACTACATTTACACAAGCCAATTCATCCTCGTAAAAGCCACAAGTGAGATACTACTAGTACACAGTTTTAGATAAGTGAATAGAGTTAAAGAGTAAAACAGTGGACTCGATAAAAGTTTCTTCCCAGGTTTAGCATACAGACTTAACATATCCATGTTAGGAAATCACCAAGCACAACACTTAACACACTGTTCATAAATGCTCAATGTATGTTATTACCATAAAGGTGATCTACTTTACTTGTAAGATGGTCTGTTGCAGAGCCTCAAATTCTGCATGTAAATTAAGATGGTAATTATTATTCATCCATTAGATGTCAAACATGAACTCCTTGGCCAGGAAGCTCCAGCTTTACACTAGCCGAGGGAAGCATGAAAATTGCATTTAGTAAATCATGTAGTCATGTTTAAGAGGCAGACTAGACATTTAAAAAAGAACCTGCTAGATGTGCTTGGAATGATGAGGTTGAAAATGGGTTAAGACTTTTAGTCCTCATGACCTTAAATCTCTGAGGGGGAAAAAAAAATCGAACAAAAGTTACAGAGATTAATCACGAAACAGTCATATAATCTGCCATCCTCACCCCCAAGTTATGCTGAAGTTTAGAGAAGACAAATCCATGAGACGGAGAGGTAGAATCTGCAGGCTGCTATCTTTGCTAGTACTTCAGCACACTTTGGTCTTATGAGCAAATTCATAATTGCCCCGTGTTTCAGCTCTCTTTAAGTCACATCATCTGTATGTTGTAAAGTAACTTTGAAGTAAACTCATATTTTATCTCTGTCTTTCCATGTGTGTTTCATTTCCTTTAACCACTGGTTTTGAAATCCCTTTGCCTAGAGCTTTCACATTGGTCTGGGAAGACCTTCTCCCCATCCCTCTCCTCCCCCAATGTACTGGCTTCCAGGGATGTGCTCCCTTTGTTTTCAACAGAGACTGGTGATTCATGAATGTCAACAGACTCATTTCAACAGCAACCAGGCCTTTGCTCCAGCACATCCCTCCTTCCTTGCAGAGTGGGTTTTAGGAACTGTGCCTCTCACTTTAGGACAATCCTTCCTCCTTTCCTGCCTTAGCCTTTCCAGAAATTGGGGGAGTTATTTTTTAATGATTCCCTGAAAGGACAAGAAAGGCATAAAGAGACAAGAAGAAACTGGAAGATGGTGGAAGGGAAAGAATGTGTATGTACTGAAGGCCCTGATTCCAATTTTCATAATTGGTAAACCTTTCACTGCTGCCAAGAAATTTGTAGAGACAAGCAAACACTAATGAGTCAATACAAAGACCAAGAAATGTTGGAATATTTAGAGATACTTTTAAATATTCAAAAATGCAGTGGCCTCTGAGGATCAATATCTGTTTTGCAAGCGTTCTTGGTTTCTATTTTAAAATGCTTATTCCTCAAGGGCAGGAACCTTGGCTGGCATTTCTTTGTAACACTGATGCTCATTGCATAGTATGTTTTCAGTAAATGCTTGCTTATTCAATAAATGAATGAAGTTTCTATTCCCACATGAAAAGGTATTGACAATTATCATAGAAAAAGCAAGCAATATCTAGGAAGGAAACTCCCATCCAAGAGCTTTAAACAGAGAAACCTTATATCCCTGATGAACATGAACAAAGAATCAGGTATCGACTTTCTTCTATTTGCATCAAAGGAAAATAGAAATCTTGGCTATGTTAAAGAAATAACACTGGAAGTAAAAAAAAAATGCTTAAAGTTAAAGCAAATAGAAAAGAGAAATTACGTATGCAGAAAATCCAAGGTAGAAGAAATTAATTTCTAGAGAAATATTTTATATAACACATTTATTAAATAATCATAAATCATCTTGTGAGTCCTAAAATGTGCATACATTCTCGCCACATGTACATGGAAAAGAATCTGCTACCTGAGGTCCCTTGAAAATGCCCCATTATTTCTGTATGGCATAGGGAAGGTTCCTTTTTGTTTCATCTGTTTCTACTCAGCCTCTAGCCAGAGTGTATCAACATTTTGGTTTCATCTGCCCTTCCTCAAGTAGAAAAGAATGTCCTTGAACTCTTGAGAGCAGGGGATGAAGAACACAGAAGGCCTTCAGGATCCAATCACAGATGCAGCTGCTCAAAGATCTTCTCTTATTTCTAAATTGGCTTCAGAGAATAACTCTGAGATATTCAGTTTTAAAAAGTCCATGTTGTTTCTTTGTCCTACAAAACACTCCAGTCTATTGTCTTTGTGTGGTATGACTTCTAGACCAGAAGGGAAGTGGTGCTGGGAAGAAAGCTATTACTATAGCACAGCATACCATGGTATCATAGTTTTCTCTGTCCTCTACCCATACACATGTTTTTCTACTGCATTTAATTTCCAGGAAATGGTTTTATACCAATGTCATTTCCTATGACCACTCCATTCTTTCAGAACATCATTAGTTTATGGGAAACTTCAATTAATGCTCTACAATTTACAGAAAGGGTGTATCAAATAATGAGGATAAACATTGTATTACCAATAACCGTGAGAATAAACACTTCAGGTGCTGACCTAAGCCATTATACATTCTCACTTGCTTAAGCATCACAACTACTTCAAGATGTGGGCACTATTATTCCCAGTTTATAGATGAGATAATAGAAACAGAAAGGTTTAAAAAAAAGAGCCAATGTCATAGAGCAAGTAGTAGAATGGGTGAAGAGAGTAGCTGTGAATCCCAGTCACAACCATTACAATTTTAAACCAATATCATGGTAGTCTATCACACGCTGAGTGCTATGTAACACAGTGGTAAAATATGACATTCTGGTTTGCTAATCATTTTGATATAAGCTATGGTTTCTTCTCTGTTGCTCATTAATTATAGGGTATATACTCAGCAATACATGTAGCTTTTTCTAGATTTCAGAGAAAGCTCAGAAAGAGGAGACACCGGTTATTCTTGCCATCACTAAAGCTCAGTGATTTCCTCATCTCCACCCGCTGTAAGAAGCCAGGCAACATCTCGGCACTGGAAAGTACTGTCTGCTCCACTCACTGCACTGGAAGCCATTTGTCATCCAAAATTTAAATTATTAATGTACAAGTATTTAAAAATATATCCATTAAAGCTGGTAAAAGTTGTGCCTGATTAACAGGCTTTTCATAAATGCACTGACACAAACTTTTTTTTTAAAAAAAAATTAATTCAGCCCGCAAATGAACATCATCCATTTTGCTATCATATTTTATCAGTCTGTAAAGTGCATTCTCACTTCAGATCTCAGCTATGAATGCAGAGCACTGTGAAAAATGACAGAATTTTAATGAGAAAGTGAACAACATGCCATCAACACCCTTTTGCCAGTAAAAATGGCACAACATCAAAGTTTTAAATCATGTTCCCTCCACACCTTTGGACATCTGTGATTCTGTCTGAGTCCTCAAAATCTGCTACATCCATCACCAGGTGCAGCCTTTAAACATGGAGGCACTGTCTACTTCACTGGTTGGCATGGCAACAGTTGTCAAATCATCCCTTGATAATGCTCTTTAATTGATTGTATAAATTATTCTGAGCTATGTGATTGCGGAATGATGTACTGAGGCTCTTAAGTGAGCAGGTCGGCTGCATTCCAAGGTGCACCACATTCCCTTGCCTTTGCCCATGAAAACGACCTCCTTAAATTGCCAAAACACTCAGGATAAGGCATAAATAGTAAGTGTTAAGGAATACATTAAAGCAGAGGCATAGGCAGTTGCCTCTTCAAGTGCGTGTTAACTTCCCAAAAACCAACAGGCTGTGACATGCGTTGGAAAGTCACTTCTGGAGAATCACATACAGAGACTAGTTTGTTCAAAGGTAGAACGATATCGATTATATAAAAATTCAGTAGTTGCTTGAACTAGTGGAGATGCTATAGGTTACCTGTGATAGGTGTGATATGTTACCAATCCTTGGTGTTATCTTTGTTCATTAACATGCCCTGGGCTTTTTACTCTTGTGATTCTCACCATACACTCAGCACCGAGGGTGTTGCCGTAGAATAGGCAGTGCTTGGAAACTATTCCTAGAGCAGCCTGATCTTTTCATTTCAATTCTGTTTCCCGCCACACAAGTACTCCTTCCAGTACTATCTCCTGTAAATGGGAAGAAGTTGAGCATGCTAGAGTTTACATGAGGTTATCAGTTAGCGGCTTTTACCATGTAGCTCTCTGTTTCTCAGCTACAATATTGCTTGGGACCTTATCTGAGCTATAGGCTTAGTGAGCTCTCCCGGGTATTTGGATACAGTTTACATTTGTGTTAGTCACACATAGTAAAGTGTGGAAAGCTTTAATACTCTCAGATCATGGAGTATGTTTCTCCAAAGACACAGATTCAGTTGGTCTGAGAAGCCTGTATTTTCCTGGAACTTAAGAAAAAGAAATTCCCATGTAAGCCCCATGAATGGAGAAGACTGGAGAACTCTGTATAGGATCAACAATTTTGACTATAAGATGTCCTTACAAGTTGTTGTGTTATTTTCATTTATCTATTTATTTTTGCTCACCATTTCATGTTTGTGAGCCACCATGTGTTTGCTGGGATTTGAACTCAGGACCTCCGGAAGAGCAGTCGGTGCTCTTAACCGCTGAGCCATCTCCCCAGCCCTCACCATCTCATGTTTATTCTTTTAGTCACACTTCCAACATTTACTTATATATTCATGTCATACATTGCATCCAGCTTTGGAGACATGACAAGAACCAGACATATATTAGACTGCTTTAGTAGTTATGACAAGGGACCCGAGGCTGGCACATTAGAAAGGATTTGATTTGTATTTGAGTGTAGTAGTTTAAGATTGAGAAGTTCAGATCTGCTGAGGAAGTTGGTTGAGAGCTTACAATTTTGTAATTCTCGCACAGGAAGAACAGAAGAGCAAGCAGGTCTTGGCAGAAGGCCACATGGCAACCAAGGAAAATTAATCTCTTTTTATATCCCCCTCCTCTTATAGCATCTAATCTGATCCTGTGCTATGGAACAAATACTCCAAGAACCATATAAAGCCTAGTTAATGGCCTAAATACCTCTTAAAGTCTCTAGGACTTTTTCAATCTGCTACATGGAGACCAAAGGTCAACATGAGTTCTGACAATAAAAAACTCTTTTCAAAGCGATGATAAACCTTACACTGAGACTGTGTTATAATACTTAATCAGGAAGCAAATAAATATGTGTAAATACAATTGATGACAAAAATGAAGGTATTTAGCTATGAGAAAGTATTCAGCAGATTTGCTTTATGTAGAGAAACAGAAAACTAAAGAACAATTACATCCAAGTCTATGCTGAGATAGAGCTCAGCGGAAGGGTTCATTTATGTGATTGGAAATGCCTGGAATATTTTGCATAGAAATAACCACCCGTACATGTCATATCGAAGGATAAGACTTTCCAGGAGGTAGAAGAAGGCCACCATGCCTTTCTGCTCCCTGACTTCTATGCAGTGTAAGCATAAGCATCAGCTCCACTTTCCCACCATCTGAGGTATTGTGGCCATGCCTCTTCAATACACAGTTGATGAACTGTGCCCCCAAACCATGTGCCCAAATAAATCTTTCCTCCTTAAGATGCTTCTTGTTAGATATTTCCCCATGATAATGAAAAGAATAATGGATTTGGAAAATTGGCACTGAGAAGTAGGGTAGTTTCTTAGTGATCAAATTATCTATATTGACTTTAGGACTTTGGAACTGGTTTAAGGGAAGAATATGAAAGATCTGGGTGGTATTAGCCCAAGAAACCCTAGAGTATTGTAAACAGAATAGGCCACCTTGGTGAGAATTCTAAAGACCAGGATGCTGATGGTAATATAGAGAATAATGGCCAGGGAGTTGAGCTATTGGAAATTGAGTTAGAGATCATTTGTGTTACAATCTGGTAAAGAACTGGGCGAAATTTTACCCATGTCCTGAAAATTTGAGGGAAACTGAATTTAAAATCATTGGACTAAATTGTTTCAAAGAGGAAAGAATACAGCCAACCCAGAGAACAGAGCCAGCACGTGTTCCAAGCCACTCCTTATTTGGTGGGCTGTAATCTTAAACTGTCAACTGAAGTGAGAGACAGAGAGACACACACACATATACACACAGAAGAGGAGGGGGAGGGAGAGGAGGAGGGAGAGGGGAGGGGAGGGAGAGGGGAGGGAGAGGGGAGGGGGAGCAGAAGGTCCAGGTCCGTTAGGAGGGGAGAGATGAGGTTAGGATTTGGGATATGATGCTCTGAGGTATCATGTAGATGACAAAGCATTGTTATGAAGAGATAAAGTATGTAGATAGATGGTTTCAGAACAGTGATATGATGGGGTCTTTGTAACTAATGACTTGTTGTTGGACATCTACCTGCTTAAATGGGTTGATGTCTCTTTAACTAAGTGTTCTGACTCCATTGGGAATTCTTGTTCTTGCCTTTTTAGAGCATTCTACAACAATCTACTACCTGAGATAACAACATTTCATCCTGATCTTTAACCGTAGAGCGATAATGAAAGTCTGGAATATGGATAGATTCTAAGAGCTTTGCTTTTCTTCATTTACTAGCGGCACTGCATGATGTAACAACCATGTTCACAAGTAAATTTCATGATAAAAGAGCAGCCAGGCATTCCTCCTGAAGAGAGCATGGAGGGTTTTCTGTGGTTTCGTTTCTTTTATGTTGTTCTGTAAATGCATTTGTTAAATGTTTAATATCACTTATAGATGCTTTTGGCAAGCCAAATTTTGTAAACTTTGTCCACCCTGACTATTATTGCCACATGTTACTTCTGACTTGGAATTTTAGTGTCTTATAAACATCGACATTTCATTTGGAACTAGTCCCAAGGATCTTCCAGCCAAGTTACATAGCAAAAGACACTTTAAACAACCCAATGATTAAGTGCTCATTTGCAATCTAAGAGGCCCAACATTTCAAAATAATCAAATTAGATCATATCAGCAAAAAGTTTAGGTAAACTTTGTAAATGGCCATACAACAGAAACAGCAATTTTCAAAGGCCTCTGCACTCAATATCTGTTTAAATTATTTGAAAGGAGTAGTCCAATGATTAGTGTAAGAGGCTTTTTTGTTTTAATTTTCATATCCAGAAACAGTGAGGGCATTGGGCAAGTTGCAATGGAGCCTGGAAACTTCCTTTGTCATGCTTCATGAAGCTAAAGCAACACTAATGATTTCCACCCTACCCAGCATCTTACTTTCCAAAAGGGACTATGTAAACAATCACACACACACACACACACACACACACACACACACACACACACACACACAAAGTTTCTCAAATGTCAGAGTACAGTTTCATCCCATTATTCAGAGGACCGCAGAAGCTCATAAGAAATGCCTGAGAAAAGTACTGGAGTTAGAGATAAGAAATAGATAGTAACTGGGAGAGAGGAGACTCTTTTATATCTTGTATCACTTCAGAGACTTGTTTTAAGAGTAATATTAAGATGGTGACTTCAGCTGTTCTTAACTGGTTATAAACAAAACTCTAAACCTGGCATCCTCAATAATTTCCCTTGGGGCAATATCACTCCTCTGTGAAAAACAACTTTGAAAAGTTGCATATATATATGTGCATATATACATATATATGTGCAGAAAAATAACATTTTCTCCATCTAAAATTACATTTATTGACAAGCATATCATAGGAAAAAAGAACCTCACTTTGTGTAGACATCTGGAATGGAACACAGGAATTATCTTTTATATTCTACAAAATAATGTACTAAATTATCTCCATTCACTCTTCACTTTCAGACTATACTCAACAGCCATATTGTACATGGAGTACCAGCAGTTAGAGAAAAATTGTGGAGAGAGAAAGCCTGGAATTGACATGTGTGCAGAAGCAGAGCGTCCTATCTGGTCCATCATGGCACAATTCATGCTACAGATGCGTTTGCATTGATGCCTTCATTGGAATCATTAAGTGTAACACTGTGAGCTCTTAGGGAGAGCAGGGCTTCTAAAGGAAACAGGTATAGGAATTTCTCCCAAAGAAAAAAAAGAAAATATTTATTTATTGAATAGTTTCTCAGTGATTACTAGTTGTCAAACACTGTACTGCAAAAAGTTTATTGTACACTTGGGAATATAGATAGTGAAATGATTATAACATAGTGTAGCAGCAGCTAACATTTATTTGGTGTGTGTTTCCATGGTAAATGTTTTTTATCTTGTTTAATTTCACAGAACCTAGCAGGTTCTTATAGAAATTTCTGTTTGTATTACCATATCTATTATAATTGTTATTGTCATTCCATATTATAGATGAAGAAACTGAGATCCAAGCACTCTGAATGTCACTGAGGTCATGCAGCTAGTAAGTGGAAGAGGGGCAGTCCTCAGCTAAGGAAATACGTGATTAAAATAAAAACTAGTTTCTGCAAAATGGAGTAATGCCTTAGTTCATAGAATTTGTTTTTGTACAACACTGACAGAAAGCAAGTAGTACAGAAATATTCAATACATTTCCAAAGGTTGCTATAATATCCAGAACTTGTGCATGGTGACACATACCTATAACTCCAGCACTTGGGACATTATGAGTTCGAAGCCAGCCTGGACTGCATAGAGAGGTTCTGTTTCCTACTTGCTGTTCCCCAAATAACAATAGACATTGCTCTTTAGAGAAGGTGATGAAAATTACTTTGCTTTAGAATTTTCCATCCTAGCAAAACAACTCTTCATCTATAGCAGAATGCTGAGGCAGCTGTGGCTAGTGGGGCACAGAAACTAGAGACGAGACAAGCTTAGACCCAATTCTCAGATTCCATGAATTAGCCTGGAGCTTGATTTAAGGCATTCCCGGATTCCAATTATATATTGGTTTCTTGACAGTTGAACAAACATTTTAGCAGTTTATTTATTATCCCTCTTTAGATAAATGAAAAAAATGTTATAATTAAAGGTAAAATTTTACGACACAATTCATTGTAGAGTAAGGAACTAAATGGCAGTTATTGTGACTATTGCTATAAATTCAATGAGGACTAGGG
>JADRCD010215756.1:0-14953 GCA_019843815.1 Montemys delectorum | reverse complement strand
AAAGTTCCAGAACTTCACATCTGCTGGATTCCTTTGATCAAGTAAGCTAACAAGACCAATCCAGACCTCAAAAGGAGGAGCAGAGATTGGTGGCCATCTAGTTTGCTGCCCATCCTGCATCAGCTGCTCTTTGTTACTACAATGAAATATTTTTGATACAGGCTATTTTATAAGAAAAAGGAGGTTCATTCTGGCTCACACTTCTGGTTTATGGTTGAGAGACTCCATCCGGTATCGACCTTCTTGTTAGCAGAGTTCTAAGGCACCCCTGAATTTGACGTAGTCAGAGAGGAGTGCACGTGTCTGCACCCTCCTGTCTGTCTCTGCTTGTAAAGAGGCCGGAACTCAAACATGAGGTTCTGCTTTAATGATCCTATCAGATCACTATCAGATCCTATCAGACCACTGTCCAAGAGCCCCTCCTCTACAGCGTCTTTGAATCAAGTTTCCAGTCTCTCAATACTCATTGATGAGACTAACTCTTACCACAGGAAAACAATGGGAACTCAAATTATGTCTAAACCAAGACTTCTCGAGTGAGTGTGAACTCAGCGGTCCAAGAGTCCTAGGAGAAACAGCAAGAATATTGAAAAGTCTCTGCCTGGCTCATCTCTGAGAATGCTCCTCTGGCTAAGGCACGTCACCGGGCCGGAGAGACACAGAAAACCGTGTGCGGTTTTAGGGCAAAAAGATGAAGAATTGGAACCTCACAGTATTTTTCCTGAAGCTCAGGCCCCTCTGATGACTGTTGTCTGTATCAGTGAGTTCACCACCCTGTGCATGCTACAGGCTCAAAGGAGCAGAGACCTTGTGGGCCACACCTTTATTTTTATTATTTTTTTAAAGATTTATTTATTTATTTTATGTATATGAGTACACTGTTACTGTCTTCAGACACACACCAGAAGAGGGCATCGGATCCCATTACAAATGGTTGTGAGCCACCCTGTGGTTGCCGGGAATTGAACTCAGGACCTTCGGAAGAGCAGTCAGCGCAGTGGTTAAGCACTGAGCCATCTCTCCAGCCCCACACCTTTCTTCTGATCTCAGGTCATCTGCTCATCTTAGCGCGGTCAGAGTCTCCTCCCATGGAGGAGCCTGGTTTACACTCTCTTCCCTTTTAACTGGTGAAGCCTGGGCTTGCTCTACCCACTGGGGGTACAACAGAAGTGAGACCGAGTGGCATCTGTATTTTAAGACCATAAAAAGCATCCAGCGTCACCTGGCTTTCTCTGTCTGCATGCTCTGGTCCCCTGCCGCCATGTTGCAAGAGGGTCCTTACCCTCTTGAAGAGGGCCTGAGGCTTTCACCCGTGGCCAAGTTGCCAACCGAGCAGGCCAACTTGGAGGTTGATTCTCCAGCCCCACTCACACCACCAGACACTGCAGCCCTCCTTCCTTTCCTCCTGTGACACGATTTGTTATGCTGCGTTAGCTACCGAATACAGACCTACTCATGAGGCTGAGGTGGAAATGGGAGCAGATGTGAAGCAGATAGTGACCTATAGAAACCTACAATGTCAAGAGTATCAGAGTAGACACTAACGAAGTTAACAGCACGGTACCATCTATTTGATGGTGTGTGTGTGTGTGTGTGTGTGTGTGTTTGCGCGCGCGTGTCCATACTTAATGCAGTAGAAACATACCAGCTTTGTCAAAAGGAAGGGATATGTAGCCTCATTTCCCAACTCAAAACTAGGACAATCTACTAATAGCGTCCATTGTAGCTTGGCATTGGAACAAAGTGTTCGGAAGGAGGGATAACCAGAATAATCTAGAAGGTATGCTCTGTTTAACCTTGAAATAGTTCTGTTGGGAAGGAAGCTTTGGAGGGAAGGGCTCACTGGAGTGACAGCTATCATGAGGCGGACATCGTTCCTCGGAGTGTGTCCGTCTTCTCTCCTGCCTAGGCGCTCCTGTCAATGCCTTTTCTTCTCGACTCCCCAGGATTTTGCTTAGCTAAATGGTAACTGTTACAGATCAAGAAAGAAAGGGAGAGAAGAAAGAGATGGGGTGTATGGTTGGAATGGATGGGGAAATGATCCCATATGCTATATAGAAAACTCAATGGGAAGGGAGATGCAGCCAGACAGCCTCTTTAGGAGTGGACTTGAGTACTGACCCTAAGCCCTCAGCATTGCTTTGGTGCTGGTGCATGGAAAGAATGGGGTGTGGTGGCTCTGAGGTTAGCTGGGCCAGCGACTATGAGAGAGAAAGGCCGGGAGCCAAGGAACTGTTCCATTTGTTCCCCGACTGGAAGTCAGTTCAGTGTAACCTATGACCTGGAGCATTTGGGCTGCCCCAGGCCCAGCTGTGTCCAGATGTAGAGGCCACAGGCTCGGACATGTCAAGGCCTATCTATTCAGGCTCACTGCCTTCTCTTCTACAGCCAGACCCAAGAGTGGCTCTGGGAAGGGAGGAGCTGGACCTTCTGTTTCCAAGCTAAGGCAGCTGAGGCTGCAAGAAAAAAAAAACAAAAAACGAAAAAACAAAAAAGCAAAAACGGGAGCTTTCTGGGCCTGGCATGGTCTGGGATGCAGAAGTAAAGCCAGGAAGGGAAAACTGTATGGAGAGAGAGGGGTGCGAACAGCTGCGTCTGTCCCCTGAACTTCTCAAGGAATCGTGAGTTCCAAGGATAGGGGGCTGCAAGCTCCTCAGCTTGTGTGTGTTTGAGACTTCACACCATTCCACACAAGTTGTTATCACTCTGTGAATCATGTCAGAGGGAAGGAGGGAAGACAAGAGACAAGAGTAAAGGGAGGGGTGTTGCTGGTTCCCTAACTTCCCCTCAAAATCAATTGACTGCCTAATTAAGACGCAGCAGTATTCTAACTGAAACCTAATTTCTACTAGAGGTGGGTAGGCCTAGTTCAGCCCTAAGCTTCTACAAGTCTGGACCTCAAGTTCCAGTGTTTCCACTGCTTCGGCCTCTTTACGCTTAGATGGACTGCCAATTTAGGGTTAAGGAACCAAGTGGAGTCTGATGGGCAGACCTGAGTTCAGATCCACTTTTGCCATGGTGCTTTATCTAGATGCTTCAACGCCTTCATGCCGACTCATTTACTACTGAACAGGACAGGGTCAGACTACAAAGAGGACTCAGTGGTTGCAAGCGCTGGCTCTCCCAGAGGAGCTGGGTGTGGTTGGTAACACCTACAGCAGGGAGCTTACAACCATTTGTAACTCAAGCTCCAGGGCATGCATGCCCCTCTTCTGACTTCCTCGGGCATTTACACACACACACACACACACACACACACACACACACGAATGCATGCATGCGTGCATGCGCATACACACAAATAATAATAAATAAATCTTAACCAAACAAAACACAGAAGGTGAGGTCCCTGTTGTAACAAAGGCTTAAGAAAATAAGGCGGGAAAGCCTGCACAATAGCCACCTCACAGCACCCTGGGAATGCCAGGACCCTCATTGTCCCAGGAGTAGACACCCTCCTCATGCTGTCATCCCTCCAACTACTTCCCACTCCATCCTAGTGTCTCTGGTCTCCTGACCTTTTCCATGCCCAGTTCCTACTGCTGTGGCTGCCTATGCGCCCTGAACATCTAGTTCTACCTTCAGCCCAACTTTGGGCAGGGGAGGTTGACAGTGTTGACAGTAAAGAGGCTTGCCCTTTAAGAAGGAAGGAGCCAGCCTAGAGCCCAGGGTCAGCCATAGGGACAGGACTCTAGGGGGTTTGGGGGGAAGGGGAGACAGAGCCCAGGAATGACCAAGAAGCACTAACCCGCATCTCTCCAGCCTCTGCACGTAGCCTGTTATTTGCTGTGAAAATAAGAACAAAAAAACAAGTGTGTGCTCCCATGTTCGGTAGCACCACAGGGTCCTGCCTCCTCCAACTTTCTATCTTGTCCCCATGCCACAGGCTGAAAAGATTTATTGCCCACATTCTTCCTTCCTTGCCTCCCAGAGCCATTGACAGAGTCAGGAACCTTCAGGTATGGCAGATATCTTGTCATAGTCGCCACCAGAGGGGAAGGATCATACACATGCGCAGGCCTCGTCTGATCAAAACGGAGCTTCTTCTGTCCTCAAGTGCATCATACAGTTCTTGGAGGGGAGTGACACAGAGGCCCAGGCTGGCCTGATATGAGGTCAGCCTACACTGACAGTAAGTGTGCTGTGCAGTCAGCCAAGAACCCAGGCCCATGGCTCTAGCCACATGTCAGAGAAAGGGCTCTGGTGCAGACTCAGACTCATGCCATGGTGGGGGTGAGGTGGGGTCCGACATGCTGTGGGGACAGAGGCTTCCGAATCTTCCTCAGGAATCGTGAGAGCAGGGCCAGCTTTTTGTCCACCAAGGGGCACCCGTGCACTGCGAGGAAGGTCTAACAGGCGCTGCCTGCCACCGTGGCTCTGTCCGGGGTGAGGAGCAAAGGTTTGGGGAGGAGTCGTTTTTTTGTTTTTAAGATTCCCTGGCAAGTGCCTCTCACATTCCAGAACACAGAGGACTGTGGACCCCTGCTTGTCCAGAGGCATCTGGGACTGGCAGCCAGCCCAGGCCTTTCCTGTCCTTTCCATTCCAAAGGTCTCTGTTCTGTTTCTGTGTCCCTCCTTGGTGGAGGACTGTACTGGGACTGGGGAAAGTAGGGGAACTTCCTGCTTAGCTCCAAGCTCTTAGGAAGCCACACCTATCTAAACATTCACTGAGTACCTTCAAGTGCCCAGCACTGTGGCAGCCACTCAGAAAGTGTCGGTGTAAGAAGCCCCGACATCTGCCTGTGGGGCCATTGGCCCACAGGGTGCACCCTTCAGAGCCTGAGTAGCTAGCTACATCAAGGGACTCAGGAGAGATACTACTGAGGGAACTGCACCATTGGCTGCAGGTTCAGGGCATCAGCTGCTAGATCGAATCCAGTGCCTGATACCTCACTTGTCCTATGAGGAAGGAGGGAGGCTCAGTGCACATTTGTTGAATGAATGAATGAACAAACAAATGAATGCATGAATGAATGAATGCATAAGTGAATAAAATGAGGCTGTCCAAGATGACTTTCTGGAGGGAAGGCGAAAGGCCAGATCCCACCTGATCAAAGAAGAGCTGCTCTGTTCTTAAAGTGACCACACAACAGACATGGCTGCTTAAGACTTCATCAACAGAGCGAAAAAGCGGCGAGCATCCAGAGGGTGAAGACATCAGAACAGACTTCACACAAATTGCTCTTCCTGCTCTCTAAGTGTCTTTGAAGAGGCAGGCTGGAAGAGGGCACAGCTCTCAAGTGCTTCCATGCCCCTTCAGTAGAGTGCGGATGACTTCCGATGACATTCGGAAGCATCCTTGGTAAGTGGCAGTTGCTCATTAGCTTCTGAGCTTCTTGGACGGGGTGGGGGGTGGGGTGTCAAGCCTGAGTCTCTTGGTGTAACTGCACTGCCAGTTAAACACCATGCCAGGTATACAGTAAGTTTAGTAAGTAATCATTTATTTCATTAATGGCTTACTCACTGGTTAGAGTTGTGAAAGGTTGCTGTCAAGCAGCACTTCTGGTCTCTGGCCTCAGGAGAGGGTGGGCTACAGGGGCAGGCACTCACCTCTGGGAGATGACACCAGATCCACAGCACCAGGCAGGAAAGGAGGCCACGTTTACAGATGGAAGCAGTGTGAGGAGCACTTAAGTGAGGGCCCGAGTCCTCCCTTAAGATGAGAAACTAAGACCAGGAAACAGAAATTAGTTGTTCGAAGTCCCATGACACCGACTACTCCTCCAAAGCTGCTGTGTTGTCTTAGTCTTTGGGGGCTCAGAGCTCCCTCAGTATTACTTAGCCTTTCCCTCAGGCCTTCTGAGGGTTAGCTTCAGCTCCTGACAACTGGAGAGAGACTGCAGCTACCCCTGCTGCCTATCAGACCCAGCCCTGCTCGGGGGAACAAGGTGATGAAGAGGAGTTTCCTTCCTAGTCCCTCTAGCATGTGCTCAACAGACCCTCGGGCTTCCCTCGGCTCTGTGAGAAGGATGGGTGCTTCCAGCTCTGCTTGTCCAACCCCCCACCCCCTCCCAAAGCTGGACTGGCTTGGACTTGAAAAATTCCAGGGCAGGCAGAGGCAGCCTGCCTGGCAGACAGACTCGGTTCGGAGCCACCACAAGAAAGGCTCAAAGGTTTCATTTTAATCCCAAAACTCCTGGCTTGGAGGGGAGCTGTCATAAATCAGCAAGGGACTTTGTTGTTGCTTCCAGTGATGTGTCCTTTCTCCTGCTGGCTGGCCACCTTCCCCTCTCTGCTTCCTGGAGGTGGGAAGGCATGAAAGGGGACGGGACGGGAGACTCAGGAACAGAGGGGAGGCATCGCTGATTTACTTTAGTCCGGACCACCTATGGCTGTGCCCACCACTTTCAGACTGGAGTCATTGATATTCTAGCCCTGACAAGCTGGGGAACAGCAAGAAGATAGATTCAGGGAGCAACTGCTTCAACGCCTTCCTACCTGCACCACCCTCCTGGACAGAGAGCTGAAGTCAGCGGCAGGCCATGGAGGCCACAGAGGGTCGCTGTATCCATCTGTGCCCAAGTCCGTCCCCCCCCCCCCCCCCGCTTGCTGGCTAACCCAGCCTCTACAGTCTATCCCTCCACTGGTCCAGAGAAGATCTCCAGAAGCTTCCATAGACTAGGCACATACGCACCTCAGAACATGGACTCTAGCTCAGAGCCTGCTCCACACCTCACCACCTCTGGGGCCTTTGCCTCAGGCTGTGTGGCAACCCTGAGCCTCCCAACTCTACATAGAGGAACACCATCAGAGCCTGCCGCATAGGGCCACAGTGGGGTGCATAGGGCCACGGCGGGGTGGGAGTGGGGGGTCTGATGATTAGTATGTAGCCAGTGTTCAGAGCAGGCCAGTGTTTACTTAATCAATTGGTGGTCCCAGGGCTGAAATAGAGGAAGACACAGCTGACAGCCCATCTCTCAGCAGGCATCAAAGGGATGCTCTCCCTGCTCACCGCTCACCGCCTCTTCCCCAAGCCCTTCATTTCCTCAGCAAACATTTATGAGAAGCATACTGCCGTGCCTCTGTGTTTGGTCTGGGGTTTGCTATGTGATCAAAGCAAAACGGTCTCTACAATGCATAGACAGATATTTGGTGTTTGGGGCTGGGGGGAGAGGTGTGTTTGTTCTCAGTTGTGACAGAATCTCCTTATGTGGGCCTGAGTTTGCACTTCTGGCCAGATCGGAGCTGGAGCCTCGGTTCTGGTAGTCCCAGTGGAGCGTGGAGCGTGAAGGGAGCAGGGCAGTGAAGCAGCAGGACCCTGCCGGGTTTGGAAGTCCTCTGCTGGATGAAGAGTAGCTTGAGGTGGGCAGGCAACTGAAGAGAAGGGTTGTGTGGAGGCCAAGGGTCCAGGGTGAGAGCTGCCCGTGCGGGGGCGGAGAGGCAGCTGTGGGATGGATAGGGAATCAGGGTGAGAGCGTGGAAAAGGGGTCCTGTGGAAGGGGGGCCTCTGGAGAGGGGAGCACATGTAAAGGGGAGCCTGTGGAAGGGCCGGAAGGCTTACAGTGTCCTGTGCTGGAGAGAATTCTGGGATTTAGGGGAGTGAGATTTTGGTCTGCCTCGGGTGATGATGACATTTGGACCCGAGAATGGATTTTGGGGTGCATGTTGGATGGTCCCTTGCTGTGGGCTGTGGAGCCTGAGAAGACAGTGAGAGAGAAAGTAGGGGAGGGGATGCACGTGTTCTTCACCATTTCTGAAGGCGTCTCTTGAATGTGTCCACTTTGCTTTTTTTTTTTTTTGGAAAGCCTTGGGTTGCGGTCTCAGCACAGAGGCCAAGAGCGCTGAGACGGCGCTCAGGGCTCAAAAGACAGCTGACCCTGGCTCTGCTGTTCCCGGCTCTTCTGAGTTATCAGAACCCCACATCAGCTTAATCTGGGCTCTGCCGGGTGAGTTCACCCAGTGTCTCAGTTTCTCCTTCCCCAAAATGGCAACTCTAGGATGATATGTAACTCTGTTACCCCGAACATTTCCACTTGTTCAGCCGAAGGGCACCCGTCCACTTTTGCCCTCACTGAGTCACACTGTCCCCTGAAAGCCCCACGCTTGCCTGTGCCTGCCACTCTAGGCCTCCACCTCCATCTCGTTCCGAGGCCCACAGCTGCATCTTAGATGCAAGCCCCGGTCCTGACAATGATTTCTGGTCAGCCTTATTTTGTGATATACAGCCCGTGGCGCCAGGCTGTCAGTCTCTGTCTGTTTAGATAAGGGAGAGAGAGGTGGTGCGGTGCGTGGCGAGTTCAATTCTGTGGTCACAGAAAGAGCCATGGGCTGTACGTTTGCCGACCTTCTAGCACATGATGATTTGGCCCCAGTCTGGAGAGCTGAGAGAGGTCATACTGAGGCTGAGATGGAACTGCTGGGTGATTCGGCATGGGCAGCCTCCTCCTCTTCTGCGAGGTCAAAGGCTGCCTTTCCTGTGAGTCTGAGGTGTAGGACTAGAGAGACTGGCTATAAGCCACTTGGTGGATTGGCTGGTGACAGGCCCAGGGCGTGAGGCTCAGTCCAGCTCTCTGCCCGCAAGGCTCCTTCACTTCACGATCTTGTTTGTTTGTTTTTTTGCTTGTTTGGTTTTTTTGAGACAGAGTTTCTCTGTGTAGCCCTGGCTGTCCTGGAACTCACTCTGTAGACCAGGCTGGCCTTGAACTCAGAAATCTGCCTGCCTCTGCCTCCCAAATGCTGGAATTAAGGCGTGTTCAACCACCGCCTGGCTCACTTCATGATCTTACCTCTTTCCAGACTGCACTGTTGCATTCTCTTGGTCAGAGAAGAGCATGAACCAGGCACGGCACTGTCCCACGTGCTGGGTTCAACTCCCACCCCTGGTGTGCCCTGCATGAACACCCCTAAACTCTTCTGTGCAGTGGAGACAGGACAGCACAGCCCCTTCATACTGGTTATGGGGATGTGCTTCCCTCTAAGACCTTTCTAAAGTCTCCATTTCCATCTTGAAATTGATCTCCTCATGGCCGTGGCTTTGGCATTTGGACTTAATACCCTGTGGTGCTCCCACATGGTCTCTCTTCCACGGCCTCTTCTGCTTTCCACGCACTTACTGGGCTCTGCCTATAGGGGGAGCTGAGCTTAAAGGTGACCTGGCACTCATCAATGGCCCAACAGAACAGCCAAACCCGGAAGCCCAGGAAGTAATAACCCTTTGATTCTGCAGTCTATCTGCTCCGCCGCTGCCACCACCCCACCTCTGCTATGGTAGAGTGGAAGGACAGGATCAATGCCAGATCCCTGTGGTTGCCCTCTGGCCAGGCACAACAAGACACCTTTGGTACTAGCTTCCAGAACTGGTTCACTGCCTGCCAGTAGCCACTTTCTCAAGTTAATGTACTCCTTGTCCACCATGTGTGCTGGGAGGGATTTTCCCAAGGGTAGTTTCTTGGAAGAATTGAATTTCCCCAGTAGCCACTCTGTAAACAACTCAGCAAGTAGGGGTTGAGAGGAAGGCAGTTCATATTAGCTAGCCTACCAGTGCTCCCAATTTAACCCCCACAGGAGCAACTTGTTCAAATGAAAGAATGGGGAACAAATTCTAGAAGATTCTTCTTTGCCTACTTCCTCATTCCTCAGATGAATCTCGATTATCTTTCCAGCCAACCTGCTGGTCTACACAGACAGAGAGGAGCGAAACAAATCTTTGTACTTAAGTAATGCGAACTCATGTTTTCAGAATACTTCTGGCATTAAAAGCCCAACACCCATCCCGTGTTATGATTACCTACTCAGCCACTCATCCTGTGCTCAGTGAGAGCCTGCTCCGCTGGATGCGAAGAGAGATGCTCAGCACACTAGACCTGGAAGAGAGGAAAGTCTGAATAGGGGTGCAGAGTAGACAGCCTGTACGAGTTGCCTCTCTGTTAGAACAATGTACCTGAGGCTTGGGTGTTTGGTAAAAAAGCTTGTTCAGCTTCAATTTCAGAGGTTAAAATTCAGCTCTAATGAGGATCCCCTGTCTGTGTCATGTCATAGAGGGGGACATGTGCAACAGAGAGACCATGTGTTAAGACAAGAAGTCATGTGGCAAAAAAGGAGCAGTCTTTGTTTTCCTAAAAAGCTCACTCTCTCTGGACCCAACTGGAGTCCTGTGAATACTACATGGATCTCTTCTGAAGACACACACCCCAGCGATCTAACCACGTTCCACCAGGCTCTAGAACAGATTGACTGAATTTACTCTACACAGAGAACGCTATTCCTCCCACAGCCATAGGCTGACAAATAAGCAGCCCCAAGCCGGGCGTGGGATGCTACCTTCTCAAGCTGTGAGTCAGGGGAATCTGTCCAAGAGAATCCCCGAGCCTTGTGAGCTATTGCCATTGCTCTCTGCTGTCCGCCAGAACCTGATAATAAGACCCTATTGCTGAAGACTCCGCATGCACGGGACACAGGACATGAAGAAATCAATGGTAGTGACCAAGAAACTCCCTCCTTGCTGGTTAGTTTTCATACTAATGGAAGGGGTTATGTAGGCTGCTGGGGTGGGAGGGAGTAAAGATCAGTGCTACCCAGCTGTGGACACTGCAAGCTACAATACTGATTGGATCGATAATATGCCCACAGGAGCGTGACATGGATGTTATGGGGTGGCAAGGATAACCAACTGTTTCCTGATTGGACATCAGGCCTGCTTCACACATGCCCAGTGCTGTGAAGATGAGAACTCATGTCTGGGAAGCTCATACACTTGGGAAATGAACCTTCTGCTATTAAATTGAAGAAAAAAAAATGGACATAGCATTTAAAGATGCACACGCCTGTCCACGCCTATGTCCAGACTCCTAGAGGGTAGCGCCTCTCCTACTTCCAAGCTCTGTGGGTCTTCTGTACTGCTCCATGGAAGGAATCTCACTCTGTCCCAGACACATATGAGCCCCTTTCAGAGACAAATGAGTCTTCTCCATGGGAACTCTTCACCGGATCTCTGGATTTGGTAAAGGTTGTTGGAACTTAAGAGGCAATGTTGACCCCCAAGTTCTACCTGGCCAGCCCTACTCAGGGACAGCCTTTCACTCCCACCTACCTCCCTCTTCATCCTTAATCTTCACCTCAGTTACCTGCTATGTGACCTTCTGACCCTCTGGCCAGAAAACCTGTCACTCAGCCTAAGGGACAAGCTCGGGTCTTTTTCTTTACTTGGGGATGTTTTGTGATGACTCTATTGTGGGCTCTCCATTAACTGCCCAAACCTCTGAGTTTGCCCCTTCGGTTTGTCGAGACTTAGCTTCCCGCAGGACGGTGAGGGTGAGGCACACCGAACTATACCGTCCTCTCCCTGGAAGGATCAAGCTCATCCTCTCCATCTTTCCTAAGAGGACCAGAAAAGGGGGGAAGGGTGAGTTCATGGACTTCCTACTCATACCGTGGACGAGGTCATCTGTGTATAGTCTCCAGGCTTAGGCAGGAAATCCCCGAAGCTTCCAGAACAGGGAGGGAGCTAGAACAGACACCAGGCTGAGGGGGCCTGTGTGAGACTTGTTCAGGCTGCCTTTAGGCCTGATGTCATGGGATGGGGGAGGAGGGGTGGCATTTGGTCCCAAGGCTGGGACTGGAATGTTTAACCTTGAAAGAACTTCATCATAGGACAAGGACTACAGGAAATTCATCTTCCACTAACCTATGAGCTCCTTCAAGTCAGAGCACGTCGGATTCACATGTGTTCCCACTCTCTTGTAGGTTACCTGGCACTGAAAAGATGTTCAATAACTAAATATAAATATATACGGAAGGCAGAGAGAAAGGATGCAGTAAGTCCAGCCACGCACCTGAGCTGCTCAGGGGCCACAGGCCTCGCCCCTCCCCAGGCCTGCTTTGTCTTTCTTGAAGACTGCTCTTGGAATGCTCCCTGGTTTCTACCCTTCAGGTAGAATTCCATCGATACTTCCTCTCCTGTATTCCCTGTCCTTTGGCATCCCCAAGCCCTATGTTTGCTCACCACTTCCCAAGTATTTGGTCAAGTGAGTTGAGTCTCTGCTAGTCTCTGTTCATTAGTAAGCAGAGTTACTTGAGGAAAAAGACCAGAGCTTATCCCTTAGGCTGAGTGACAGGTTTTCCCGGCCAGAGGGTTAGAAGGTCACATAGCAGGTAACTGAGGTGAAGGTTAAGGATGAAGTGGGAGGTAGGTGGGAGCGAAAGGCACAATCTGGGCTTTCATGAGAGACTCTGTCAGCTAGAACAGGATGGAGACATCACAACTTGGTCATCAAGGGTTCCAGCCTCCAGTACATGGGAAGATCCATCTGGGTCTTTCTGAGTCCTCACAAGTGATCAAAGAAAGCCTAAGAGGTACTCTCAATATTTTCAAAGATTTCATGAAATTCTCATACGGTAAGATTGCAGAGGGTAAAATTAAACGATTGCGTACCTTTGCCTTTGGCTAGGGTTTTATCAGCATGGCATCCCCACAGAGAAATAAATTAGCTGATATATTAAACTTAATGAATAAAATCTTTTAAGATGGAGTCCTGAGCCCTTACAGACCATGTTGGAGGGTCTCCATCCTGTTCTTAAATTCCTCATGTCCCTCAGAAAAGCCATTTTGTTGGTACCCAGATGTCACATTCCTGTTGTACTAAAGATGTCTTGTTGCCCTTGTCTGCCCGTCAGCTACCAACTGTAAGTCTAATAACTTCATCCCTAGTTGAGATGGCCCCAAAAGACCACACAGCTGACCACAGCAGGCCTCAGGCTGGAACAGAATCTGCAGACGCTAGCCTCTGCCATCTTGGTAACCCCATGTGCCTGGCTTCATTACTCCTTCCTAGATGGAACCTTCTCTGGTTCTGCTAACTCAGCATCCACTCCTCTGCTGCACACTTGCACTGAACCCCGGTGTGGACTCCCATCTGTAAACTCACAGCTGCCAGGTGAGAGGGTCCCCAGATCTGAGAGGAACAGCATTCAGATTTATGCTTAACGATGTGTCTATCGGCCCTGTTATCAACGATGTCGCCTAAGACAGCTGTTTTCTTCCTTCTTCCTTCCTAAACCATTCCCATGTTCAAAACTCAACTCACCAAAAAGCGGTAACTCAAGTGACTGATAGAAAATTGTCAGGAAGTGAAACAGCACTTAGCTCCTACTGACCATCCGTGAGTTGCCTCAAGAAAGCAGGAAGAAGGAAGCTTACAGTTTCCTGGAGAGCCTGCCCTGCCTGTGGCCACAGCTCAAAAAGAGAGGGTCAGAGCATCCTTGCCCCTGGTGCAAGGCCTGCCCAAATGCTGGTCCTCCCTAGAGGGAGGTCAGATCCCATTTAAGCTCCAGGGTCAATAACAAACTTGTTTCAAAGGATGATCATGAAAATACAGTGAAATGATGTTGACCAGTATGTCTAATCTCCAGAAGGAAAAGGGAAAGGGAACTGGGGAGGTGGGACATCTGAGCTCGGCAGGCCCTCATGTCTAAAGTAGCCATGCCTCCTGCTGCTTCAGCAAGAGCATGTGTTGTCTCTCTCCAACCTTGTCCAAGTTATATGCCTCCCTGTACAAGCATCCCCTTTAACAAACTCACACACCTGGTAACTCCCATGATGCTCAAGTTCTTAGCTTGCACTTCAAGGCCATCACCCACCTCCATCTTGGTGTTAATACCTGGATACATACGGACACCTGGACTCCACAGCGACACCAGACACTTAAGTTCTAAAAGCATCCACTATCTTCCCCATCTCTGTGGGATTTTTGTTTGTTTTTTGTTTGTTTTTATATTCTTCATCTTAGGACATGTGCCCTAACCCATCAACTGCCCAGGCTAAAGACCACCCACATGCTATCTTTGACTTCTCTGCTCCCTCATCCCCCACTTCCTGTTACTAAGCTCTATAACCTCCACTTCCTGCATCCTGGGCCGCCATCACTTGCTTCTGTGACCGGCAGTATTTCACACCCAGCAGAACATCTCTCTTGATCTATCCCATCTTCACTGTGTTTCAGGCCAGCTGTGTGCCTCGTCCACATTCTTGGACGGACACACATCCAGTTTTCCAGCCTTGCTTGCCGTTAGAAGGGAAAACACCACCCGGTTTTGACCAATAAAGTAAAAAGAGCTGTCTATGATGGGTTTCTGGGAAATTTGTTTTGTTTTTTTTTTCTTCCTCCTCTGGATAAGATTATCATGTCTGGAGCTGAGGTATGCATCTGCCACCAAGCGGGAGCAATCAGCACAAACTTCCCATCAGTAGAGGGTGGAGAAGCAGAGGGTGGGACAAGCCTGGAGTCTAATGACATCACTGAGAAGTTCAAGTACCTTCCATGATAACCTTGTTTTCTCATTCCTGTGGGTAAACAATGAATGCCACGGACAAGTTTCAAGCTATTACGAGTTTTTCTCTCACTTGATGCTACAAGGGCTTCTGGCTAATCCAGTCCCCTAATTAGTCTCTCTGGATTTAGTCACATTTTGTCCTTTAAATCATTTGCAATCATAATTCTGGTGTTGACATTTCCTCTCCCAAGTGTTTTCCATGGCTTCCCGTCCTTTAGCATATAAGCAATACTTGTATCACCAGCTAATTTAAAATAATTAACCACTTGAGCTTCAATCTGTTCAAATTGGCAGGCATCCATTGTCCCTTTTAGGCCAAAAGACCACGGTGGCACTCAGCTCAAAGAAGTCATCTGGCATTCAAATGCCAAGACAGGCCCTTTGCTTGGCAGGATGAGTGTGGGAGGGCTGGCCCCGCCCTTCATCTGGCATTCTAATGCCAATATAGGCAGGACAGGGGTTTGAGAGTGGAGGCCCAGGCCGACCAACACAGCTACCACCCAGACGCAGATCCAGGGGTTTGAGTTGGCCCACCCCAACATCTAGTCCATCTATGAGCTGCTGGAGCACATGAAGGGGCCCAGCCTGCAGAACCAGAGTGGCAGGATCTCCACGACACAGGGCAACAGCAGGATGTCTGAGAGGATCCTCAACAAGGGTTTAGTATTGAGAGTGTAACAGAAGC
>JADRCD010215755.1:2125-12678 GCA_019843815.1 Montemys delectorum | reverse complement strand
TCTTCTTCTTCTTCTTCTTCTTCTTCTTCTTCTTCTTTTCCTTCTCCTCCTCCTCTTGCTCTTCCTCCTTCTCTTCCTCCTCCTCCTCCTCTTCCTCCTCCTCCTCCTTTTTTTCTCATGATCCCAACAGGGAGTGCTTCACATACCCCACCCTAATCTCACTCTGCTTTCTGCTTCTCTGGGAGCAGATCCTCATTCACTCCTATGTAGGGTTGGCTGTGCAGTTCAGGCAGCTCACTGTATCTGGTGCCCTGTTAGAAACGAGAAGGAAAATGGGAGAGGGGAATCCCAGAAGACTGTGTATGCTCAGAGGGGAGATTCTGGATCCAAGCTGAGATGGGTGATCCCTGAAAATCTGAGGATCGAGACTGCTGAGATCTGAAGAATGCAAGTCCAAGGGAGGGCACAAGGCTGTCCCTCTAGATCTTTCCGGTGTAGGATACAAGAATGGCCTTAGAAAATCCGAGCCCAGGAACCAACAATCTGTAATTTACCTGCCTCTTTGTCCTGGTAGATTTACACCATGTACGAAGCCCTACAGCGCCTTCTTGTCCCAGATGGAGTCCATCCCTGCAACCTCAGTCACTGCCAGCTCACTGGCGGCCCCACCAATGGCAGAATACCCTGAGATGGACTTCAGTGATTCCATCAAGTAAGGAGGCAAAACCTTGTGGGTTTGTCTTTAGCTGCGTTCTTAGCTGTGTTCTTTCCTCTCACTGAGCTTACACCCTCAACCTCCACCCCTCGCCTGTCCATTCAGCTGTACACTAGCCAACAGTTGCATGAGCTCTTAACCCTGGGGATACTGAGTCCTTCCTTTCCTTCACTCCCTCACAGAGCACAGCTCTGTGAACAGGGTGGGACTCAAGGGAGAAAGCAGAGAGTAACATTATCCATCCATCAAACACCATGTCCTCACAAGATGCTCTGAGTGACTAGGAAATCCAGCGAGGTATAGTGGCACATGTCTGTCATGCCAGTACTCAGGAGCCTGAGGCAGGAGGATTATGAGTTTGAGGCCAGCCTGGCCTACATAGTGATACCTGGTCTCAAAAACAAGGTCAAACACTATAACCTTGAATATTGAGCATCGAGGATGAATCCAAATAGTCTGAAGAATTGCCCATGCTTCCCACCATACTTTGTAAGGTGGACACGAACTTGGCGCCTCAGGAAAGGGTGGCCACTGGGAGACTGAGCAGTGCTGTGGCCCACTCTTTACATGTGAAGACAAAGGGCCACTGAGTAGTGCCAGCTGACCTCTAAGAGGAAGTGTCACATAAACAATACTCTAGTTATTGTGGGATATGGCAGAGAGGAAGAGAAAAGTGGGGGTTGGACACAGTTGCAGCCGGGCTGGTGGTGACAGCTGCAGACCCAGTGATTCTCACATTTCCTTAAACTCCTCAGGACAATCCTTATGGACGACGAAGCCGGACCTGAAGAAATCAAAAAGCCCGCGACGTCCACCATGGTCTCAGAAGTACGATTCCTTTGCTCTTGGGCAGGGTTAGCAAGGGAAAGCAGAGAGGAGCCAGGAGTTGAGTCCCATGCGCAGCACTGGGAGGGAGCTGTGTCCAGGTCACTGCTTCCCAGAGCGAGCACCTCAGGGAGAGGCCAGGATACCTCAGGACATGGATTTCCAAGAAGTGAAAAACTGGTTATCTCCAGGCCCCGGGTGGCCATGTGTTCTTCTCACTCCCGGCGATAGGGCCACTAGCTGAGAGGTATCTTTCTCAGGAAAAAATGCAGCATACACCAAGGCGCATTCACGCCCCTGAGCTAGGGAAATGGCCCAGTGGCTGTTACACAAGCGTGAGTCTGTGAGTTCAGATCTCCTGTGAGGGCTGTTCTCTGTGTTACATATCACAGTCCCAGCACTGGTGACGTGTGTGTGTGTGTGTGTGTGTGTGTGTGTGTGTGTGTGTGTGTGTAGACAGGTAACACCCCACAATCTAGCTGAATTGCTGAGCTCCAGGCTCAGTGAGAGAGTCTGACTCTAAAAGATTAGATAGAGAGTGATCAAGATGTAAACATTTAGCCTCCACATACATGTATACACATGTGCACAGGCACCGGCTCTCACACATGTACACAATACATGTGTACACACACATGCACACTCCATACACACAAGCATCTGTAACCCCCCACACACACACATACACAGTATACATACCCTTAAATACTTCATCTAGGATGATAGACTGTACTGGCTAGTTTTGTGTGTCAACTTGACACAGGCTGGAGTTATCACAGAGAAGTGAACTTCAGTTGGGAAAATGCCTCCATGAGATCCAGCTGTGGGGCATTTTCTAAATTAGTGATCAAAGGGGTGCTGCCATCTCTGGGCTGGAAGTCTTGAGTTGTATAAGAGAGCAGGCTGAGCAAGCCAGGAGAAGCAAGCCAGTAAGAAACATCCCTCCATGGCCTCTGCGTCAGCTCCTGCTTCCTGACCTGCTTGAGTTCCAGTCCTGACTTCCTCTGGTGATCAATAGCCAAGTGGAAGTAAGCTTAATAAACTCTTTCCTCCCCAACTTGCTTCATGGTCATGATGTTTGTGCAGGAATAGAAACCCTAACTAAGACATAGACTGAGAAAACCATTGGAGACACAGAGTTCTCCACTAGAAAAATATTTTTTCTTACACCTTAGAAATAGAAAAAAAAAGAAATTGGAAAAATTGCTAAATGAATTACTATATGTCCAAGCTAAGACTGAGTAGTGGCAAAAAAAAATAGGCATGAGCAGAGATTTTCATACATACATACATACATAATACAGGCAGGAGAGCAAATTGATATAGCCTCTTTGACATGTAACTTGGCAGGTATATCAATATTTAAAATGCATACTTCCTCTTCTAAATTATTCTCCAGATATGCCTCTGTGTTTATATGAAGCTATAACTAGCCTTGTACATCACAGCTTTGTTTATAAGAACATGAACATTTTGGAAACAACAATTCTGCCAACAGGAGATTAACCGAATAAACCAAATGGCATATGCACAAGGCAGTGCTATGGAATTTTATTATAAAAAACGAGTAGGTTCTTTACAAGTTTGGTATAATCTCTAAAGTATTAAGTAAAAAGTGCTATGTAAAAAAAAAAAGAGGCACATAGTGTGCTACCATTCCTGTCAAGGCAAAAGTACATAAAAATAACAACTAATAGTTACTGCTTAATATTATATGTGTGTGTATATGAATTTTGCCTGCACGTGCAAATGTGCACCATGTGTATGCAGTGCCCACAGAGGCCAGAAGAGGCCATCAGATTCTCTAGAAGTGGACAAATGATAATGAGCACTCTGACAGGTACTGGGAATAGAACCCAGATCCCTGTAAGAACAGCCATCGCTCTTACTGAGCCATCACCTCTCCAGCCCCAACAGCTAACACTTATTGAGCGACTAATACACTTTCCATACTTGTAAGCTTTATTCCCATTGTCTCTGGGAACCACTAACCTTTCCCACTTCAGTGAGGGGATGCATGTGCCAAGCAGTCCAGGTGGCAGACTCAGCAGTCTCTATGTCTTTTAAATGGTAGTGGTTGTGGTAGAGTGTGTGTGTGTGTGTGTGTGTGCACGTGCACGCGTGCACGCGCGCATTTGCTTATGCATAAAATAGCCAAGAAGTGCCAGGGTCATGAGGGTAGAGGTTTTCTTTTTCCTGTTTTGTTCACCATTTTATCTCTAGTACCTGGAACTGGTCCATAGTATTTTTTCTGTAAGCATTAGTGAAGTAAAGACAAGAGGTCAGTTAAAAGCATGTCCTGCTCTTCCAGAGGACACGCCCAGCAGCACCTATATCTGGAGGTTCACAACCACCTGTAACTCCAGCTGCAGAGCCTCTGGCATCCATCATCTTCCAGCCTCCATGAACCCCTCCACTCATGTGCGCTTAACCATTCTCAAATGCACACATATACACATAAAAACATTTTAAAAATAAGTTCTCAAAAGTTCATCGAATGAAGACAATAATCAGATGGAATCTACCAAAACATAAAAAAAAAAAAAAAAAAAAAAGTGGTTACCTAAGAGAAAACTGAAGAGTGAGAGATATTGCTGGCATATTTTTAACATTGTATCATGACTTCATGACTATGTGCCAACTAATTTTAATACTTTAAGTGATACTTATGAAGACTATTCCACCACATGAGGTATGGACAGACAGATATGCATGAGTACTACAAACTATTAATTGATTTTAATTTCTTTCCTTAGATCTTTCCCTACCTTTTCATTTCACACATTTGTCTTCTGAATATTCAACAATGTCCATCTTCAGAGACGCTTGTCATGGAAAATTTGTGCAATACAGAAATATCAGAACAAAACTCCTTTGAATCCCACCATTCATAAGGAAATACTACTGAAATTTGTACCAGTCTCCCAGATAAACGGTTTTGTACAGTCAGAATGAGTTTACACCCACTCATGCCTTCAGAGTGTGACTCACATGAGGCCTCTGTAATCTCACATGACTGAAACATCTTTTCTCTCAAGAACGTGTTGTATGCATTGTTCCTGATCCACAAATGTACATTGAGTCCTCCTCTGTGGATAGAGAGGTGCCATGCACACGCTATTTAAAGTGTGCTGTGTCTGATGGGCAGACAGCTTACTTTCAGAACTCCCCTGCTAAAATGAATCTGCCGTAAATATCCATATATGTGCGTTTTGAGCATTGTCCAACTGTCATTGTAGGAAAAAATGCCCAGGTTTTAAAAACATATTCTTGTGTTGGGGAGGGCATATGCATATGCATGCAGTACCCATGGTGGCCTGAAGAGGGGGCCAGATCCTCTCAAGCTAGAGTTACAGATGCCTCTGAGCCGTTCAGCAAGGGTGTTGGGGACCAAACGAAGGTCCTTTGCGATAGCATTACCTGCTCTTAGCCACTGAGCCATCTCTCCATCTCCTACATGCTCCATTCTTACCCTCGTGGTTGCTGTGTCTCCTTTTTCTTGCAAGGAAGGAGAGGTATGCATTAATGATGAGCCGTGGCATGTGCTTGCTAGCTTTTCTTCCTTCTTTTCATTTCTAGGCAATAAAATACAGTTCCGCGGGAACAGAAAGAAGCCAGAGCCAGCCGGACTACCCAGAATGCCTGTGGCTCTATGAACAGGATGAGATGCTTTCTATTGGGATAGAAGAAGTAAGTGATAACCGCAACCCTCTCAATTGCCCAGCACTGACGCTTCCAAGCACCTTCTCCATACTGGAGCCGGACATCTCCCCAGAGCGTTTCCACTGTCACCTTTACCTGTGCTCAAGAGTCGAAAGTCAAGAATGAGTTTTAACCCATCCACCACAGACCCATCCCCCTGACAACTGGTCCCATGTGGGATGCCTTTCTCTGCAGGTGTTTGACATCTTGCCCCTCTACGGAGTTCTGCGGCCATACAGCAGCCATCAGATATCGTTTACCTTCTATGGACACTGTGACATCATCGCCCGGGCCAAAGCTCTGTGTG
Organism: Montemys delectorum; assembly: GCA_019843815.1. Taxonomy (NCBI): domain Eukaryota; kingdom Metazoa; phylum Chordata; class Mammalia; order Rodentia; family Muridae; genus Montemys; species Montemys delectorum. The sequence goes on along the minus strand of JADRCD010215755.1, from coordinate 7,189 downwards.
AAGTGGAAGGAGGGCCCACCTATGAAATACTACTGAAGGGGGAAGCGTCCCTAGTCAACTACTCCTTTGACACGAAAGACATTAACTATGGCTTGCAGGTACTGCGGACATCAGGTGGGGCTTTTCTGGGTTTGCCCATGACTCCAGCCCTGCATCCGTATTCAACTTCCCTGCCCCAGTGCCCCGTTTGTGATCTTTTTCACTTGCTCTTCTCGGTAAATCCTCCAGTTAAGCATTAGAAGATGCTCACTTCCGTTCTGTCTCTCTCATTAGCACTAGCTTCTCACACACCTCCAGTCACAGGCTCCAAGGCATTTCTGCTGCCCTGTCCTGCACACCCCACATACCCTCAGCGCACAGCATTTCCAAGTTACCCACCTCAGTCCCACTCTGACTCACTCCAGCCCCAACACAGGCCCTACCTAAATAATTGTTTCGATGTTTTTGGTTTTGATTTTTAAAGACAGGGTATTATGTAGCCCCAGCTTACCTCAAAGCCCAGGGACGACCTCAAATCCTGATCCTCTCACCTACACCTCCCAAGTGCTAGGATTACTTGCATGCACAATGCCACCTGGCTGCCATGTCTAAATACTACAGCAATCTGTCCATACTGTGGTACATAAAGGACCCAGGGGCTGATTCAGTGGCCCCAGCATTTGGCCTTGAGTTTCATTTTTCAAAAAACGAGCTCCCTGCCAGGTGATGTCAGTACCTCTAGTCTACAGACATAAACCAAGCAAGGGTTCTCATCACTACTAACCCGTGTATACGTAGTTGTCCCAAAAAGTGTATCGTCATCTCATCAATCCCATCATTCCTTGGGCATTTCATCCCAGCAACACAGTATTGAGAAAAGAGTACATTTCTTTTTTGTTTCGTTCTGTCTTTTTGTTTTGGTTTGGTGTCTTGTTTTGTTTTGTTTTTATCCTGTCTGGATTCCCACTGCTACCTTAGGAGCATCACCTCATCTCTCATCTATAAGATGGGGATGGGCAGCGATGCTATCCCACTGATCAGTGCTTTGCCCTGGTCGAGGTAGACAGTCATCAAGAGTTCCCTTCTCTGTCACCAATTATGTCTTTTACTAAGGATGTCCTAAGCCTTTTTCTTTTTAATCTTAGAGTCTTTTTAAAACAATAGTTTTATTCTTAGAGAATTTCATACACTGTATTTTAATCCTATTCACCCCTTCACCCAGCTCCTCTCAGATCCTCCCCAGCCTCCTAACCACCTTGTTCTGTCTTACTCTTGCATTTGTGCTCCCTCCCCATTAAGTCCTGTTTGTATCAGCTGATGGTTCCTGAGTGCAGAATCAGTATAGCAGGCATTACATCATTAAAGAGAATTGTCACTCTCCAGCAGCAAGCAAATACCAATAGCTCCTGGCTAGGGCTGGGACTTAGCCCACTCCCTCCCTCCATGCAGCTGCCCTGCTGGGTCTGGAAGTTACCCACCACATCTGGCTCTTGCCACCCTTGTGCCCCACTCTTCCACACAGATTCCCCAAGCCTTAAGAGGAGGGGCACTTAGATGTAGACATCTCACTTGAACCGAGCACTCTGAAGTCTCTGTTCTCCACACGTTGATCAGCTCTGGATCTCTGTGCTATTGCCATCTATCACAAAAAGAAGCTTCGCTCGTGAGGGTCGGGAGATGCACTAATAAATGGCATTACGTTATTCGAATTCATTTTAACAGTATATCATTTTAGCAGAACTAGTGTAGTACTGGGGTTTCCCCCAGGATCCATGGCCTCGGTGGTAGGTGTGCATGCCATCTTATGGGGTGGACCGTATAGGCAATCAAGAGGTAGTTTGTTACTCCTATAACATTTATGTCCCTGTTATACCAGGGACATAATGTCCTTGTAGTTCACAGGATTCACAGCTAGGTGAGACTGATGGTCACTTTTTGCCCCAGTGCTCCCATGGCACCTTCCAGCAACATGAAAGCTAGGCAAGCCAGCAGGGACACAGCTCCTAGTAGAGCACCAGCTGGATCTCTTCCTGTTTCATGACTCAAAGGTGTGATATCTTTGACAATAGGGTCTTACTGTCAAGTTCTGGAAAGTGACCTATAGTACTGGCAATAGCCTGTAACATCTGGGGAGTCTGTGGGGTCCCCACTGTTAAGTCCTCCTCTTTTGTGGTTTTGTTTTAGATTTGGGAGTTTTTTTGAGATAGGGTCTCTCTGTGTAGCCCTAGAACTCATCATGTAGACCAGGCTAGCCTCAAACTCATAGAGAACTACCTGCCCCTGCTGCCTGATTGCTGGGATTAAAGGCACGTACCACCATGGCCATGTGGTGAGCCCCTCTTTTTATTGAGGCTCCATACACAGACATCCAGTTGACCATAATCCCCCATTATAAAATATCCGTTTAGTTGTGGCCAAGCAGGTTTACCCACTGCCTCTCATGCACCCCAGCCCTCTCTGCCTCTACATTTTCTCATGCACTATTCTTCTCATGTCCTGCTCTGCCCACACCCCCTACCCCAAACCTGTTCATCCAGTCAGTCACAGCTCTGTTCCTTCCCAAAGTTTACCTTCTCCCTGTCTTCACTTGGCACGTCTCAGACACAACACGCTTTCTACCTGGGGTAGGGGTAGCCATCAGCTGATTCTCTGAGTGTTGTATACTCTTGGCAATTTTTGCCTCACTTGATTGTTGTGACACAGCTACACAGCAAGTAGAAATTATCAAAATGTGTGTGCAGATATGTGTAGATTGAAGACTGCATCTGCATTCGGAGTCATCCAGCACTGGCTGCTGCCTTCTCTACCGTTATCCAAGTAGAATTTGCTTTTCTTTTTTACCTCCAGGGTCCTCTGATAAACTGGCTTCAATTCATCTCTACAACTATGCCACCCTAAATGGACTTGATCCTACCTAATGGATCTAGTTTTGCCCTGGTTTGTCCCTAGAACCCCTGAAGTAGGCCTCAGTTTGGGGATGTTAAGCCTACCATATGGGCTCATGAAGTATGCTAGTAAGTCTCAACTGGCGTGTTGTACCTATGGCTCCTGATATCAATGAGAAAATTAATTCTAGAACATTCTAAATTTAAATGTTGTGTTTTAATAAGATCAAAACAGAAGCAAATCCTCCTATTTTTAGAAAATTTAGATTTTCCAGGGAGCCTCCTTTTACGATGTTCGAAGTGGACAGACTAGTACATTATAGAGCATAGGAGGACATTTTGAGGGGTGCATTTGTTGACCCCTCCTTTGTCAGGCTGATAGCAGAGTCCCACAGACAGGGAATGGTTCTCCTCCTCCTCTCTCCAGCTGTTTGATCATGTCACGGAACGTGAAATCACACTGAAAAACATTGGGAAAGTTGGCTTTGAGTTCAACGTGCTGAGTAACTACCGGTCTTCACCGAGGAACCTTCTTCCTGGAGTACCGCTTATCCTGCCTCTGTCGGTGAGTCAGACCTGAGAGGGCGCAACCCGGACAAACAAGCCACACCCAGGGCAGGGGACTTCACTGCCAGTGCAAGTGGTGGGACTCAGATATAGCGGCATATACCAGCAATCCCGGAGCATTCAGGTGGGTGAAGCAGAAGGATCGGGGAAAACCTGATCCTCTGCTGCTGGGCAAGTGTGAGGCCCTTCTGGGTGATGAGCCTAGGTTGATGGACGGACTGACGGTTAGGTGGATAGATTGATAGACAGAGAGATAGACTTAGGAATACTTGGCCATTAAACAAACATTTACCAAGTCCTCCGTTCCCTGTTTCCAGGTACAACAGACACATGATGAACCAGTTAGATATCCGCAACTTAAAGATGTTTCTCATGATAACAAATTTAATTTGAGTCGTGTGTGCTAGTACGCCTTTCAAATCCCAACACTCTGGAGGTGTAGGAAGTAGGACCTTCCATTATATAATGAGATACTATCTCTAAAGAGAAGCATGTGTGGGGGGGGGGTCCCCACTGGTACGTCAAGTTTCTTTGTAGTTCCTCGGGGCTTCCCTCATACAGGCTATACCAACAGAGCAACTTCCCCGTTAGCCAGTATGAAAACCCCTGCAGCCAGCAGAGAGTCACTCTGGCTTTAGAAGCAAGTGGGGAAGTTACTCCTGTTGATACTATGTTGAGCTGGCAGTCCTTAGAAACTTGTTGAATTTTTCTCCTTACGAGGATGACGCATGCTTCTTATAAAAAGTTAGAAAATATAAAAGGGGATATAGTTAATTTATAATTATTCATAATCTTTTTTTTCAAGATTTACGTGTGTGTGTGTGTGTGTGTGTGTGTGTGTGTGTGTATACCCAAGAAGGGCAGCATGGGGACATCAGATCCCTTGAACCCGAGTCACAGGCAGTCACGAGGAAGCGTACTCAGGTCCTCTGTAAGAGCAGCAAGGGCTTTTTACCACTGTGCCATCTCTGCAGCCCCTGTTCACAGTCTTATCATCCAGAGATAAGGGATGTAGCTCTCCCTGGCATGGTGTCTCTGTAGTCCTTGGCCTGTGCACCCAGACCTTAACTCTAAGCTCTTACCACTGCAGCATCTTTTAAACCCGAGCTAGTAACTGGTAAAGCAATTTCCCTTTGCTCTTCTTCCTGATTTGTCTTAACTGGTCTTCAGACTTTGCGTCCATCCAGTTTTCTTTTCCTAACTTCATGAGCTGAACGCTGACTTTTCCGTCTTACAGAATGTGAAGAATGTAGCGCTGTTTATTCAGTGAGTACACCCACACCCACGAGCCTTGCCTCATCAATTTTCAGAATAAAACAAACAAACAAACAAACAGAAATTGCCATGTGGTGGTACAGGTCTTTAATCCCAGAACTCAGAAGGCAGAGTTTAATGCCAGCCTGGTCTTCAGAGCAAATTCCAGAATATCCAGGGCTATACAAAGAAACCCTGTCTCAAAAAAAAAACCCAAAAAACAAAAACAAAAACCAACAACAATTTTAAAAAGGTGTAGAAATCAGGCTGGAGAGACAGCTCAGTAGCTAGTAGCACTTGTTGTTCTTGCGGAGGATCAGGGTCTGATTCTGAGCATCTGCACGGCAGTTTCTAACTGTCCATAAGTCCAATTCCAGGG
>JADRCD010215754.1:14372-27107 GCA_019843815.1 Montemys delectorum | reverse complement strand
TTATTAATCTATATGTCTATGTCTATTTATATGATGTGTGTATATGTATGTGTATATGATGTATATGGATGTATATATGTATATGATGTGTATGTATATGTATATGATATATATGATTGATGCACATGATATATAATGTATATGATGTATATGATATATATGATGCATATGAATGTGTATGTGTATATGTGTATGTATGTGCATGTATGTGAACTATATGTGTATATACTTATATGTATATATTGATATTTTAGTTAGTCACATTTACTGAGTTTGGAATAATATAGAGGGAGAGAAAAATTTCAGTCTGCTCTCTGAGAGTCACTGGCAATAGAGAGAAATGGGAGAAAAGGCATGCCCATTTATCAACGGACAGGACATCTCCTCCAGCTTCTTCTCTGATCACTCAATGGATTCAGAAATGTGTGTGGTCTTTATACTAGAGGTGGAAACGAGCAGTTTTGAGTAAATACAATTTTGAAGACCAGGCAATGGCTTGCAAATGATTATGTTGGAAAGTTAAATGGATCAAGAGCAGACACTGTAACTTGTGAGAGAGTATCCCTGGTGCAACCACCATCCTCAGGTCTCTTCCCAGTGTGTAGGACTTCTCTTTTTAAGTTAAGAAAGAAGAGAAACTTAATTCCCACAGTTCTGGGGGCTGGAGGTCAATATAAGGTACTGAGACCTGGTGACTAGTATGCTATATTCTCACATGGTGGAAGCAGAAAGGCAAATGGGGATAGATGCTGAGTCTTCACATGGTAAGGGAGCAGAAGAAAAAGAGCTGACTGCTCTAAAGTAAGGCACTCTCCCCTCACTGGTGTATGTGTTTTGTCAGTTTGTGGAGCCCCAGGGAGCACACAGTCTTCTTGTGTGGAGTCAGGTGGGTAAGGAACTTCAGAGCAGAGCTGCCGCCTACACTTCTAGTAGGAGAACAAATGAAGCTTAGAAATCTGCAGTCTTTAATTCAAAGTGCCTCGCATATCAAAGTGTCAACTTTGGGTTAATGTTTTCTGAGCCCCAACACTAATGAATTTGAAGATATTTGAAATTTCAGTTGTTTTGGAGACCATGCTTTGATGACCCAGAGCATTTGAGAGCTCAGAATTGCTTTGAATTTGCATAGTTCATAATTTAATGCAGCTTCTCAGACAACATTTTTGATTATAATTATGTTATTTCTCATGAGCTAAAGATTGCTACTCTGGTTCATTTAATAAATGCAAAAATTGGAAAACCTCAAAGGGGAACCTACTTATAGTTTACTCTTTAATGCGATTTAGTATTAAAATTGGGATTGTATTTTCCAGTTTGTGTAAAGGCTCATTCAACTCACATTCCCATTGCATTTGGGAAATGTAGGAAGTAAAATTGCATCTGGGAAAGCCAGAGTAAATGTTTTACCTCTGGAATTATTTGTCATTTCTACTTGCTGGAAAATGCCATTTCATTCATGGTTTTCTACAGGGAAAAATTTGAAAATATTCCTTGAGGAATGGGGTCTTATTCTTCTTGCCATGACCCTTCACAGGTTGTGGTGACCCCCAACCATAAGATTATTTTAGTTGCTACTTCCTAACTGCAGTGTTGCTACTGTTACAAGCTGTAATGTAAATGTCAGGGTTTATTTTCATTGTTAAAAATTGACCCAAGGGGATTATGGCCCACAGGTTGAGAACCACTGCACCAAGAGTGTTACAGTTGCAACTCTTAGTTTGTGTCTGAGGGAAGAGTTCAGCCTCATTCTTTTGCATGAGTGTATTCATTTGCTGTGGTGAAATCGGTGGAAGAGACCTCATAGTATTAAAAACTTATATGGACATGTTATATCTAATGTATAGAAAGTGTGTAATATGTCTATAAAGCAGAAAGCCTCATCATATGTGAAACACTTTTGCAATTACCACTCTCCTGATGAACTAGAATATTCTACATAAGTCGCTTTATGTTATGTTTATCCGCTTGTTGAATACCAATCCCTCACACCAGCTTTTCCCAGGAGAAACTACTATTTTGCATTCCGAATTTATACTTCTCTTAGTATAAAAATTCTGATTTCACATGTACTTATGAATAAAAGTATTGTTTGAGCTTTGAAAGTATGACATCATGCACAATTTTCTCTTCTCGGATTTGCTTTTTACTCACCATTATCTGACCAACAGGCTAGAATTCTATTGTATTACGTCTTCCTTACTGGTGTAGCTTTCTGTTCTACAATTTATTGCAGTTCAATTCTTCATTCCCTTTTATTTTCACCCTAGTTAGGGTCATTATTGCTGTGATGAAACACCATAACCAAATCATCTTGGGGAGGAAAGGATTCATTCTGCTTACACTTCCACATCACTCTTCATCTCTGAAGGAAGTCAGACTAGGAACTCAAACAGGCAGCAGCCTAGAGGCAGGAGCTGATGCAGAGAATATGGAGGTGTGGTTCCAAAAAGAGTGGGGGGGGGCTGGGCTGCGGCCCAGGCCCAGCCTGCTGTGGCTCTCTCTCTCCCTGGTGGCAGGGGGCCTGGTCTCGAGGCCTAGGTCTCTCTCTCTCTCCTCCCGGGGCTGGCCTGTTTGCTGCACAGAGCCTTAATTAAAAAGGAGGCAATGTATGAATGAGTTATTTTATTGTAGGAAGGGGAAATATGCTAGTTGAGTAGAGAAAAGGAAAGGAGAGGAAGGAGAGAGAGAGAGAAAAGAGAAGGGAGAGAAAAGAGAAGAGGGAGAAAGAGCAAAGAGGAGAGAGGTAGCAAGAGGGTAAGAGTTAGATCGAGAGGGGTAAGAGTAAGAGTGAGAGGGGTAAGAGTAAGAGTGAGAGGGGAGAAGAAGAGAGGAAGAAGGGAACAAGAGAGTGAGGGAGCAAGAGAGAGAGGAGGGGGCAAACCACTCCTTTTATTGTATGGAGCGTGGCATGCCTGGCTTGTGGTCAGATGACTGTGTGTAAGGTCCAGCTAGAATGCTGGGAGTTGGAGGCAGTATCTGCCTGATAGAGCACACATCTCCTGCAGGGGCAGCTGTGAGGGGTCTGGGCTGAAATCTGAGCCATGGTCTCAGGAGCAATTCACCGAACACCTTCCGTCCCTTTGAGCAAATGCTCAGTAGGTCTCCGGGGTTCCAAGTGGCTCTGCTCTACTGAACTCTGGCTGTCAGAACTGCCCCACATGGAGGGATGCTGCTTACTGGCTCACTCATCATGGCTTGCTCAGCTTGCTTTCTTAGAGAACCCAGGACCACCATCCCAGGGATGGCACCACCCACGATGGGCTGCGCCTTCCCACATCCATCACTAATTAAGAAAATGCCCCATATCCAGATCTCATGGAGGCACTTTCTCAGTTGAGGCTCCATCCTGTCAGATGGCTTTCATTTGTGTCAAGCTGACGTAAAACCAGCTAGCAGAGTTGTCACAGAGTGTTTCCAGTTCCTTCACTGAGGGAGCAATGCTGCCTTGATCCCTTTTATGCATAGGTTTTGATGCAAGAGTCTCTTTAAAAGTTGAAATTTTCATATCAGCCAGTGAAAGGGCCTGGGGAACTTGCCAGGGAAAGGTGAGGATCTGAGTGCGGAACCCCAGACCACCTAAAAAGCTGGCTATGGTGACATGCTTCTGGAACTCAGTGCTGGGGTGGTGGACAGGATCATCCTGTCTCAAAAAAAAAAAATGACGGTGACAGAATTCATCCATGGTCAATGTCCTGCCTGCACATGCATCTGCATGCATATATGCCCATGTGTACATACACACAAATATACACATACACATAAAATGTGGGACTGTGCATGTGGGATGCATGTGTTGATTTTATTAAATAAAGGCCAATTGTTTTCTTTTGGCAAGGTACCAGCTCTGTAGTAGACGACTTTATGAGCCCATTTATCTACACCCTACTGGTGCTTATTTTGGGACTTATTAAATTCTGTCAATCCAGGAACTGTCTGGAGTCCCACACCATGATGGGAGTATGCCCTTTCTCTGCAATCCCCTGTGAAGCTGAACCCCCTCAGATGCTGCTGGTCGATGCTTTCCTTATCTTCTTGAAATGCCCATTCAGGCCCTTTGCTTGGTTTTTATAGCATTTAATTGGTCGAGAGGATTTTATTTTACATCCTGGACTCAAACTCACTGTCATTTATGGGTTAAAAATATATACTCTCCTAGTTTCTGGTATAATTTATTTTTTACTTTCTTTGTACTCTTTTCTGATGAACAGTAGATATTAACTTTAATAATGTGGCTTAAAACATCCTTCTCTGTCTCTGTGGCATAAAAATATTACGGTTTGTTCCCTAGGTTTTAAATTTTGACTCTCTTCCCTCCTCTGTTTATTCATATGTGCTTTGGAAACAACGCTACTTAACTGTTGAGGTAACTATGAAGATTGTATTAGCTAAGACCAATCGTGCAGACTAGTACCTGGAGCTAGGTCATGTTTGTCTTAGCTAGGTGATAAAACACCATGCCAATAGTAACTTGGAGAGGAAAGGGTTGATTTCAGCTTACAGTTTGTAGCCCCTCACTGGAGGGACTCAAAGCCAGCACTTGGAAGCAGGATCAGGAACAGAGACTGGAGAGGGCTGCTGCTGACTAGCTTGCTTCTTCTACCTTGCTCAGCTGCTCTCTTATATCATCTGGGGCCAGAGTAGCACCACCCACAATAGGCTGGGCTCCTTCATATCAACCATTAATAAAGACAATGATCTACAGGCTGATCTCATGGAAGTGTTTTCTGGATTGCGAATCTCTCTTCACAAAAACAAAACAAAACACAACAAAACAAAACACAACAAAAAAACACAACAAAACAAAACCTCCGAACTAAGCAGAACAGTATGAGCTGAGTTATTGCTTTTACAATATAATTTAGAACTATGATTTTATGTTTCATGTGTGTGAAGAATCAAATATTCTATCATTGTTCATTGAAGAGTAGTGTCTCCCAGCTCTGTGCCTCAGGGCTGTTTGGCCATACATAACATTTTCTCCCTTTTTTGAGTAGACTGGCTTTCAATTGATCATCTGCACTTCTGGTCACCAGCCACTACATTCTTTTGTTTGTTTGTTTGTTTGTTTGTTTTTTCAAGACAGGGTTTCTCTGTATAGCCCTGGCTGTTTTGGAATTAAGAAATCATTTATTTGTTTATATAACGTCACTACATGACAGTACCTCTTCTTTGTCCTGCAGAGATCTGCTCAAAAGGATGGGTTAATACCTAGTGATTGTTATATATGATTAATAATAACAGGAAAAACATGTTAATAGCAGGAATCTTTCCTAAAATGAATTTCTCCTGGGTCTTGCCTGCTGGAGTAAATCCATTGCAGATTTTAATCTAAGGTAGACCTCTCTCGGGAAGATAGACCACCTGCTAATTTTTAGCCTCTCCCTGATGGCTCCTGGCAGTTTTAGTATATTTCTCTAAGCTTTTAGTGTATTTTAAAAGTTGTTGATTATTTCTGAAATATAGTGGCATATTTAACTCCAAATCTAGGGCCTCATATTGAAGAATTTCTGAAAGAAAAGTAAAGTATATGATAACTTTTTGATGTGGGCTCCCAGAAGAAAAACAGTTGCAATACTCTCAAATGATACAAAGACTGTCTTCAACATTTCCTTTCCCCCTGAAAGACCTGAGTTCTTCTTTTCCATGCAGAGTTAGAATGGCTAGGCAGAGCAGAAAGGTCATGGGTGCTGAAAGCGAGTTGTGCAAACACAGACCCCAAGAAGGGCTTGGAAAACTGAACGGTGGTTACTTCTACATCAGAAGCATCCTGGGAAAAGGCCAAGAAGTTGAGAATGAGATAGGAAAGGCGGAGAAGAAGACTGCAGGGCTTGAAGGGAGAGAAAAGAGTGGAGGAACAGCTGTTCACATTGACACAGACCTACTGAGTTGGGTGACAGGGCTCTGTGTATGTGAGTGAAGGAGAAATAGCAAGTTGTCACGCCCCCCCCCCCCCCCCCCCCCGCACCAACATAGTGCCCTACTTTTCAAAACTTCCCAGTGCTACAGGGGAGAATTTCTCTAGGTCCCATCAACATCCTGGAGTAAAGTACAGTGTTGAGAGTGTCAGTGAGAAGCTTGCTCTGTCTTGGTGATTTTAGACATGGTTACTAAGTCGGTGAACTTCAGAGATGTAAGGAACTAAAATCTGAAACTCTGATCTAAGTGGAGAGCATTCTTCTATCTCTCTCTTCCTCAGAGGAGCACCCTGTAGCATGGTAGAGACAGAACCTACCGTATTGTCTATGTGAGTGTAGTAGGGCCTGTTTTGTAATGGTTCTCTCGAGAAATAAAACTGATAGAATGAACTCATATGTAATATATTTGGGACTTATTAGAGTGGCTTACAGGTTTGGTCTGGCTAGCCCAGTAATGGCTGACTCGAATGGAAAGGTTAAGCATCCAGTAATTGTATTGTGTACTGACCCAGGACACCCCTCTGTGAGCACCTGGAAGGCAGGGGTGGGATCTCTAGGTTTAGACCTTTATACTTAGCATCATGGCTGACACATAGTAGGTGCTCAGAAAATACTTGTGGAATGAAGCAAAACTTTATTAAACAAACAATATTAAATGCTGTCTTTCTTTTTGTCTGCCATTATTTATTATTATTTCTTGGGGTCACTATGCCTTTTTTCTCCAAATATTTACTTCTCCTTCAGCTAATAACAGAGTCTCTGTTACCTTTGAAGCACTGGCTTTGTCTATTGTATGCAATATTGGTTGGACTCTTCGCATGTCTTGCCTTCCTCTTTCCAAAGCAGAGTAGGGCGCATACCACCGTGCATGACAGATAGTGTTTCTTGCCTTAGACATTGTATGTAGACTAGAGGATGAATCATCCTTCCTCATTGAGGGTGTGGCCACGGCTGGGTTGCCTGTGCTTCAGCTGGTAGCTTCACTCCATCTATATATGGGCAGCACTACTTAGAGCCTACTTTTTAAAAAAAAGACACATAATCGGGAGAAAGACAGGTTTGAGAATATAGGAGTAGTTGAAGGGGGAATAAAGGGAATACATATTCGATATATACATATACACATATACATATACATATACACACATACACATATACACACATACACATACACATATAAACATACACACATACACATACACATATATATATTCATATATACACTTATACACATATACGCAGATATACATATACACACATACACTTATATACATATGTCCATATATACACATATACACATATAAACGTATACACAGATAACATACATATACTCATATACATATATGCACATATACACATATAAACATATACACATACATATATGCATATAATGCAACTAGTTTGGATCAAATAATCAGAATGTCTCCCTGACTATACCATTCCAGGTCCTACTCCCCAGATCTATAGATAATCTGATTCTTGCCATTTATAAACTGATTGTTAGGATTCTCCTTTGATTTGATGATTTGATTTGATTCATTTACTAATCAATCCTTCAGAAGGCTTCAGTGGTCACAGTTGATGTCTGCTCCATAGCATACACTCAAAACATTCTAAATATAGCTGAGCTTAGATCCATTGTTGCTCAGGTAATCAAGAAGCCTGTTAATTATAGAGAACACATGCATCTTTTTATTTGACCATCATGGTTATAAATATATGTCCACTTAACTGGTCTTTGATGGTGGCCACTTTTTTAAATGTAGTTTCTTCTTAGAGTAATCACATCCCAAATGTGTTTTCTAATTCTGTGATTTCTAATTCTGATTTTATTAGGTTGGAGAGTTTAAAACATTTATGAAACAACAGGAGAGACTCCAGAGTTTTCCAAATTTCCCTCCATTACTTACATTTATCTCATATTTTGGTGGGCCCCATTTTAGCCCTGGTTTGGGCCTTGAGGACAAACTCGAGCCTGGCTTGAGTTTAGAGACCAGACTCAGTCACTTCCATATTGCGGTGACTCAGCAAGACCTGTTTGGCCCTGCCTCTGCCTGCCATTGCTGAGGCAGAGCTTTGCCATTGGCCCTGTCAGTCACTCCATACCCCCTGTCACCCTTCTACGTCATCTTACCCCACCAAAAATCCCCCTCACAATGTTCCAAACTTATATAAGCGAGAGGCTGATGCCATAAAATTGAGATCCTGCTTCGACCAGACTCCCAGCTCGGTGTTTTTTTTTTTTTTTCCTTTTTTTGGTTTTTCAAGACAGGGTTTCTCTGTATAGCCCTGGCCGTCCTAGAACTCACTCTGTAGATCAGGCTGGCCTCGAACTCAGACATATGCTTGTCTCTGCCTCCCAACACTTGCCATCCTGATCAGCCCTGGAGAGACCTCAGTGAGACCAGGACCTCTCTGCTCTTGCCTGGACCTACCAGCAAGGAGCCGGCAATATTTTTGGTTGTGAGTCTAGCCTTTAATGACTGAGCCATCTCTCCAGTTCATTTACATTTATCATACTTGATTTAACTGAAGTTGATATTTAAGATATATCTTTTGGGTCACTGTCAACTTTCTACTCATGTTTGCCTAAAAATTTTCTCTTTTCTTATTTATATTTTATAAATATACCAAATGTTTAATTACATTGTACAATTATAACAACAAGCAAACTGCAACACAGATTTGAGAATAAATGTCTTTGCTAAATTAGTAACTGCCTCATTCAGTTGGAGAGGAAAATCTAAGGCCATATGGGAGATAATCTGCCAACTTGCTTGCTGTTGGGTTCAGCCCGGGAGTAAGGGACCTTAGTTAACCCTTCCATAGTGGATGCCATTAAATGGTGCTTTCATGGAGGCCGGAGAGATGGTGCAGAGGGTAAGTGCATTCACCAATCTTGCAGAAGACCTGGATTCAGTTTGCATCACCCACATTATGCCATAATGACCTGCAATTTCAGTTCCAAAGGTATCTGATGTCCTTTTATAGCTGCAATGGTGCACATACCAATGAGCAGGCACACACATATACATAAAACAAATAAAAGATAATTAAAACAACACTTTCATTGAATTCACATTTAAGTTCAGAGCTTCTTAATAATAAAAATATTTTTTTTAAAGGTTGCATAAGACCTCCTTTGACTTTCCCAATTAGATGCCAATGGATTATTGTGAATGTGACAGCTATTTTTTAGGAAAAGCGTTAGTGTTGGTCAGCGTGAACTAATATTTGTCAACAAACACATAATAGTTGACATTTCTAGTCCAATTGTTCTGCTGTTAATGCAAGGCATACAAAGATGAATCAGAAATAGCTTGGGCTTACACAAGCCACACTGTAGAAAAGTAAGGAGCTCTCATCTTGACCCTCAAACATCACACACAGAATTAGAAATACTGTGTGTTGTGTCTTTAAATTCTCAAAGCCAATCTTCAGAGACTTACTTCCTCCAACAAGGCCATGCCACTAAATTCTCTTCAAACGGTGCCACCAACTGGAGATCAGGTATTCAAATACCGGAGTCTATGGGGGTTGAGGGGAGGACAGTCACATTTAAGCCACCGCAAAGGCAGGTGAGGTTTCTGCTTTCTGTGAGAGTGTGTGGATACTCTGGTCAAGAGGAGAGACCCTACAGCAAATGTGTAGCCGGATGAGAATACAGACCCAGATGGGAAAACAGAAAACAGGGAAGAAGACGGTTTGAAGTTGTCCTTGGAAAGGTTGGCCCATGGGGATGAAATGTGACTGAAATGAGGGGATGGCCGGAAAGTGTTTCACGTGGCCAAGTCAGTTAGCGCAAATGCCCCCACCCCCACAGGATTTGACTGTAAGGATGGTTCTACTCCTAAGTAGTTGACTTCAATTTCTACAGTACTATCTTGACAGAGCTCTTGCTGTGTTTAAATAGAGGAGATCTACAGCTTTTCCAAGCTCCCCCTGGACTCCGAATTGCTGGGCAGTCACGTTCTCTGTGAAACTGAACTTGCAACAAAGTTGCGGTCTTTAACAAGCCCCCACTGGCATGCAGCACATGGGCACATTCTTTCTTCCTCTTTCCTCCGGCTGAGCTTTCATCAGTGCCAATCTTCAGAATAGCAGAGAGGAAACGACACAATCAAACGGGAAACTTCAACTGCTCATTTTATCTTTCTAGTTTACTCCTTTCCTTTCTGTCCAAGCTCCGTTCTGACAAGGCAAGTTTTTTTTGGTGATGCAAGTACAAACAAAGTAAGTGTAAGCAGATGAATGTGATCTCAGGGATCCAGCCAACCAGGATCACTCTATTAGGGAACTTGTTTAGGAAAAAATAAAATCTATTTTCTATTCCCACAGTCGACACAACTGCAGGAAAATCACGTTTGAAAGGGAAGTTTAGTGAAGGGCTTATTACACCTTTGCTTTTGTCAGAAGGAAAAATAAAACTACAAACAACAGCATGTCAGAAAATGATGGGTCAGAAATTTATTTTAAGAGGAAGAAACTCTAAATTGTCACACTGCAGAGTGATTCCAAGGGCTGGTAGTAAACAAGAAATAAAAACTTGCTACAGAATAGGATGCCGTAATTTCTGAATCTTGGCCTTGGGCTTTGGTCAGTATATCAACAGGCTATAACTCTGGAAAGAAAAACCAAACAGCTGCTTTCTGGCTCCCCAAAGGACAGGTTTAGCTTAAGCCACATGTTAATGTCTAAGTGGAAGAGGGATCTAGACATTTTTGGTTTTGTTGGGTTGATTTAAAAACAAAGCAAACAAAACAGTAGCCGTCAGAAAACTTTAGACACATGTAGAGCTAATGAGCACTGAGTGATACCGGTGACTGGGAAACATGGGATAAAAACCATGCCCAGGGTGGCTGGAAGGACCTGTGTTCTGCACAAAACTCCCCAAGACCACATTCTCAGCACAAAGAACTTACCCCAGATGGAAATAGGCAGGGAATAAGAGACAAAGATAGCAGATAGAGGAAGACGGGAGAGGGGAAGAGAACAAAGGAGAAGGAGAAGGGACATTTGTCCAGGGAGGTGGGAGGGGACAGAGGTTCTAACTCTGGATAGATAGGAGACAGACTACACTGTCTTGCTGGTCCATGTACCGGATCTGAGGGGCTCTTGCCTGGCTAGGGCAGCCAAAGAGTTGCAACTGTCTAAGAGGAAGCCAGAGCAAGGTGGGCTGCCAGTAGGTAGCGAGACACAGTGGATAGCTAGGGGCCAAGGTCCAGGCCACCTGCAGTCAGGCTTGGGCACCTGGCTGGTTGGGCCTGGTCCGGCAACCAGAGACTCCGAGAGAGAAAAACTCTTCCCTGGAGTGTTGCAGGCACTGTCATAAGACAGGCACTCTCAGACGACATTTGGTGAAATAACTCATATGCTTTATTCCTTGGGTTGGGACCTGGAGGCAGATGCTTTCTATTGGCTTGGTCTGAGATGTGAGAAATGCCTCATCTGCATGAGGAAGGACTTCAGGTGTTGTCCCTGATTGTCATAGTCCTCTCAATGGGGGAGGGGGGAGTACAGAGGGGGAGCTGGTCACATGTCCCAGGACAGGAACCTGGTGTTGGGAGTAGATTTAAACGCCTATGGCTCCCAATTATGAGAATTGCCAGGGTTCCTGAATCTGCTCAACCTTAGCAGGTTCTCTGTCTGGTGGCACAGTCCACTGCCCCACACTGTCCCTTCTGCAAATGGTTTATAAAGGTAAAAGGGGTAGGATGAGGTGTTTAATTTTAATTAGGCATGCTGATTAGGTGAGCTCAAAGGAGGCTTTTGTTGTTGGACTCCAATACTTTGATAGCTGGCCCTTGGTGATTAGCCTCAGGAGCAGGAAGGGGCCAAATAAGAGAGTAGACCTTGGAGATTAGCTTTAGGAATTCAATCTAATGGTTTCTAGGAAGTCAGAGGAAGTGAAGAAGGGCAAGGCCTTCCAGAGCCATGATTGCTGTGCTTCGGCTGGCTAGAGTCCCTACAGTGGCTGTACATGTGGCATGCCCATGGTCCTATGGCTTCCCACCTCTTGTCCCAGCACAGTTATGAGCAACAGCTTCCTTTCACTCCCTGAACTGGGTTGCAGCTGGAGTAGGAGCTAGGAAGATTTCTCCCCAGGGTGGATTCTGCCTCTACAGCAGCTAGGCATCTACTCCAATTTTAGTACCTGGCCATCCATGTATCCATGAATGTGTCTGAAAAAATGTGATTTTGGGTAATTTTCTAAACACTGAAACTACAAGTAAAGAATTTGGAACAGCTATTCTTTGTTCAGGACTGAATGCAGCATGGTCACCAGCTACCTTTCTCAGTTCAATGTGATGATCACTAATGAGAACGCACCCTTGTTAACACTGACCCGACACTAAGGATCTGAAAGGTGAGCAAAACACCTGTAACCCATGAGAGAAGTCAGGCAGGCTGAAGTGCTTGTCTCTGTGTATCGTTGGGTGTCTGGAAGCTTGCACTGGCATCTCATCTCACTTGAGTGTCTGAGACGTGCATGGTGAAGTCCATGCCCTTAGTCTGCACTCTCCTCTGCTCCTGACCCACTGCACTGCAAACACCCTGGCGTGGTCCTGGTTTGCTGTGCTTCAGGCTCAACGTATTTACTGTTTTCTCTACTGCACACAGTTTCTTCTCTCGGACATTTTCTGACCAGCTCCTTCCAAAAATTTATTCTAGCTTTATGTAAGATCTCTTTTAAAAAGATTTCCTTAACAACAGTAACCAAATTAACTTCCCTTTCTTCTGCCTACAATACTTTGTTATCTGTCTCTATTATCTATCTATCTATCTATCTATCTATCTATCTATCTATCTATCTATCTAT
>JADRCD010215754.1:0-14362 GCA_019843815.1 Montemys delectorum | reverse complement strand
TATCTATCTATCTATCTATCTATCTATCTATCTATCTATCTATCTATGTATCATTTAATCTATTATCTATGTAGCTATGTTCTGTGTATCTATCATTTAATCTATCATCAATCTATCATCTATCTACATCTATCTATCTTTCTACTATTTACCTATCTATTAGTGTGTGTGTATGTGTGTGTGTGTGTGTGTGTGTGTGTGTGTGTGTGTGTGTAGGTCAGGGAGTCATTCTAACTCTCTCTACTGTGTGGGTTCCAGGGATCAAGCTTGGTGGCAGGAGCATATGTCCACTGAGCTATCTCCTGGGCTCCACTTTCTTCTTAGGTGTTACCATGTCTGAATGTCATTACTATGTCTTGACTTTTAGACTGTCTTCCTGTGCTAAGCATAAATCAAACCTTTTAAGTTGGCCATCCCCAAATCCCTGCACCTACAGTAGTATCTGGCAGAGTTAGACAGTAGACACTTTTTGAGTAATTGTAAACTTAATGACTTTTTCCTGGCTTCATACTCTTCTTATGATTCAGCGAGCATTGAAAATGTCCCTTCCTTCCATTTTCTGTATGATTCTTTTTTACTTTAGCTCTTTGTTTGTAACTTTTGGTCCATTCTCTTAACAGAAGAGAATTTCATTGTTGCTTGAACTGTAGCTCCAATACTGACTTCAGAAATCCATACAGGTACAGAACCCTGCTATTTGTGGCCCTTGGTCCCTCTCTGCTCTAATAAAGAAAAGCAAGTAGATTTCAGCTCTCTCTCTCTCGCTCTTGCCTTTTTTCATATCTAGGGTAACTCATGTCACTTCACTTCAGTCCTGGTGGACTATTGAGAAGTCTGTGGTCTGAGTCTAGAAGTAGGTTCATCTGTATTTTAGATAGACCACCTTAGCTTAAACAGTATATGAAATTTGAGTGTTGATTTCTGCCATGATGACAGTTTATCTGTTCCCATTAGAAGCAGAGCTGTTGATTCTGCAAAGGGATGCTTTATTTTGTGCTCAGTTCAAGGTAAACTGGTCACTGAGGAAGCCAGCCTTGCAGTGTTACCTGTGTGACAGGTACTCACAGGTACTCACAAGTACTGTGTGACAACTCCACAGTTGTCAGAATACCAGCAGTACAATTTGGTAGTTTATGGCTAGCAAGCATCAATCAGCAGCCATGGCTCAACTCAGCAGAAACTGCCAGGCCTCGGACAAATCATCGGGAGTCAGAAGGAGCTATCAGAATCATCCAGGAGAAGTTCTCTGCTGTGCTTCTCTCAAGGACGTGAAATCAGCAAAGATGATAAAGATGTAAGACCAGCAAAGCTTTGCAAAGCTAGCTATCAATGCAAGTGCACCATCACTGTCCATTGTATTCTCTCCAAACATCACGTGTCCTTCCACGGGTTTTACCTCAGCAAAACACCACGTGAGTCTGCATCAAGTGACATATCCAGAAACTTCCACTTCAGAGTGTTCAATGAAATCTTACACTCCTTATCAGGGACATTGTACTAAATGCAGGTAGTGTCGTGAATGATAATGATTTGCTTTCTGTACAGAGTCCTCTGTGGGAGACAATGCAGGATGAACCTCTTCAGAGATGGGTACCGAGTACCAAGTCAGAGCCTATCTCAGCCCTCCAGAGTCTGGTGCATCATGCCTCCTTCCTCCTGTGTATTAGATTTGTTCTGTGAAAACCTCCATTTTTAGCTAACTCTTTACTCTTAAATGTGGCTGAGGCAACAATTGATCTTTCATGGGTCATCATTTACATTGGGTCCATTGTAGCCAGTGGCGTCCAAAAATAGTATTGGACCCTGTATTAGTCAGGATTTCTATTCCTGCACAAACATCATGACCAAGAAGCAAGTTGAGGAGGAAAGGGTTTATTTGGCTTAGTTCCACATTGCTGTTTATCACCAAAGGAAGTCAGGACTGGAACTCAAGCAGGTCAGGAAGCAGGAGCTGATGCAGAGGCCATGGAGGGATGTTCCTTACTGGCTTGCTTCCCCTGGCTTGCTCAGCCTGCTTTCTTATAGAACCCAAGACTTCCATCCCAGGGATGGCACCACCCACAAGGGGCCCTACCCCCTTGATCACTGATTGAGAAAATGCCCCACAGCTGGATCTCATGAAGGCATTTCCCCAACTGAAGCTCCCTTCTCTGTGATAACTCCAGCCTGTGTCAAGTTGACACACAAAACCAGCCAGTACAGACGCCAACTTGGGATGAGCTACCTAAGGGTTTTGTTGGGAGAAGTTGTCATAAAGAGTGAGGGGAGAGGAGCATCAGAGGGAGAGAGAAGAGAGAAAAGACAGAGGGGAAAGGGGAGAGAGAACAGAAAAAGGAGAGAGGGAGTGGAGAGCGGAGAGAGGAGAGAAGGGAGAGAGAGGAGAGAGAAGAGAAAGAGAGCAGAGGAGAGAAAGAGAGAGAGGAGAGAGGAGGGAGAGGAGAAAAGAATGAGAGAGAGAGAAAGAGAGAGGGGGGATAAGGGGAAGAGAGAAGAGAGAGAGAACACAGAAAACAGCATAATCTGAGAAATTTTCAGCCCAGCTAACAGGAGACCCCAGGCTAAGTCCATCAGACTTAAGTCGTACAGAACAGGGCTTGTCAAGCTGTGGCCCATGGGACCGATGCAGGGTGACACCTGCTATTGTGAATAATGTCTTGTGGTAATGCAGTCACATCCATTCACTCACGTATCATCTATGTTTGTGTGGCTGCTCTCATGCTGCACTGGTAGAGGTGAGGTACTAGAAAAGTGTCTATATTTTGATGGTTAGTAAAGTCTGTATTTAATGGCTAAAAACTCAAATATTTATTATCTGATTCTGTGCAAAAAATAGCTCACTGGTTCAATGTAGGGCAGGGATAACCTTCTCCAATATCCCTACTACACTCAGTGTTTGGCTGAGAACAGCCCTCAAAAACTGTGTTGGTATAAATTTTTCCTTTAGTGAGCTCAAACTGGAACAGCTGGGGAAATCCTAGCAGGGTCCCTTGCAGGGCAACTCAGGTGAGGTACCTCCACAGGTGCCACACAGGGAATCTCACACAGACATGGACTAAGTTCTTGGCTTGGAACTGGGGTTTCTAGCCCACTGTTGGCACACACAGAGATGGGATAGCCTGTGTAAACTAAAACATTTACTGTCTCTTACCTCAATAAGGGATGTGGCTTAGCTCACAGGGAGATGATTTCTCCTTAGAAAAGAACAAATTAGCTTGCCTTATGAAAAAAGAAAGACTTGCTTTGCTGGGAGTTGCCATGACCCTCTCTGACTGAGGGAGGTCTATATGGTTGTCTGGATGATCTGGGGCCTCCTCTAGTAACAACTGTTCCTTATGTGTTACCTCACCATGTCCCCTAAACTCTCGGTCTCTCAAGAGTTCTGTATTTAAACTGTAGGGATTGGCAATGCCACAGGAATGCAACTGGAAGTAGTGGTGATGAAAGGCATGGAACTAAGCCAGCAGCTTAGTCTTTATGGATGTGTGGGGATAAAGAAGAGAGTCCTTGCACACGTTCTCTGGCTAGGAGGGAGCTGTCCTCGTCTAGGACTACTAAGTACTTTCTTTTAAAATGGCAGCATCTAGGCCTTATTTTTAGATACGATGGCACCATGATCCCCCAACAGAAGAGACCAGTGATGGAGACAATGAAGGTTCACCGTATGAGGATGAAAATGAGAGAGTATATGGTGTGTGTCTGTGTGTGTTTGTGTTTGTCTATGTGTGTGAATGTATGTGTGTGAATGTATATATGTGGTTGTGTGTATGTGTGTATATGTGTATGTGAATGTTTGTGTGTATGTGTATATATGTGAACGTGTGTATGAATGTGTGTATACATATGTATGTGTATATGTGTGTGTATATGTATGTGTGTATGTTCATGTGAATGTGTATGCATGTGTGTATGTGAATGTATGTATGTATACATATGTATGTGTGTATATGTATGTGTGTATACATATGTATGTGTGTATGTCTATGTATGTGTGTATATGAATGTATGTATGTGTGTGAATGTGTGTGTGTGTGTGTGTGTGTGTGTGTGTGTATAGCTAGACACCAATGCAGCTCAGGAAACCCCACCTTCTCTCCCTGAAAACAAGTCTAGCTTACACATGACACACTTACTTGTTTGAACTTCTGTTACATCTCTGTGGGAATAGTGTGGAATCTCAGGGTTCCTACAGGGCAAGGAGGGGGGTCATAAGAGAGGAACTGTTCCTTCTAGTCATGTTACATTTTGCATGTGAGGTGGCTGGATCTGTAGTTCAGTTTGGGTCTTAGATAAACAATGGATGTTTTAAGGATAAATATTCCCTATCAACATTTGTATTGCATCTAGCTAATTGAAAATGATTCCTTTAGAAAGTACTGAGAGTAGTGTATTTTGGAGCTGTGCATCTGCAGGAGAGAACTGATGGGCCTCAGAGCCTTTTCTAAATGCCCTTAGCCTTTGTCCTCATTTCCCATCCTCTGGCAGCCAAATAGGACATCTGCTTTCTAAAGTGATAAAGTAAGAAATCCTGCTTTGACACTGCTGTTAGAACTGCCAGGGTTTATTTGCAGAACTTTCTAGAACTTTGAGTCTATTTGTAACTACAGAACTGACCCAGACACATATCAAAACACTGTAGAAACTGATGTTTTCCAGTCATGGTAAGACTGAGTTAGGTAGCTATATTATGGTTGAAGGATAAATGTGTTCTTTCATTTAATAGGAAAATCACATTTTGGGGCTTCCCCTTAATTTTATTGAACTCACAAAATGTCACAAAATGTGAAGCTCTCAGTTTATTCAAAGCGACTTGAAGAACGTCCCCTTGAGACCTGCCTTTAGCCAGCAGGTAGATCAGTTAGTAACTGCCACCCAGAGGAGTCTGTACAAGAAAAAGCCGCCCTGCCTTCCCTGGACCCTTGCCAAGGCCAGTGTGAGTAAGACAAGCCAAACCAACTTTGCCTCCAGAGCAGAACATTCTAAGTTTTCCTTTTAAACACCCTTTCCCATCATTATTCATTGTGAGTCTGTGCTTCTGCCAGCAGGAGTCTGACAGCCTTGGATATCTGCAGCTGTAATTGTAGGATTCTGCCTTTAATAAAATAAAATCTGATTTTGATTTACACCAGGAGGGAGGGGACAGCTAGACTTAAAAGTATGAGAACACACCATCAAAAACAGAGTGATTTAGTGGGGTTCCATCAATTGCAATGTATAGATACTAGCTAGAAAGCTGACCTTCACAAGGTTGGACCCTGCTGGTGGTATTCTTTTTTTCAAAAAATACCCTTTCTGTATAGCCCTGGCTGTCCTGGAACTCACTCTGTAGACCAGGCTGGCCTCAAACTCAGAAATCTGCCTGCCTCTGCCTCCCAAGTGCTGGGATTAAAGGTGTGCGCCATCACTGCCTGGTGGTATTCTTCAGTGCTGTGAAATCTCTCAAGGCCCAGGCCCTTTTCCTTGATGGTTGCTCTTCTTTTCCTTAAGTCCTTCTTGTCTCCAGGTGCCTGCTTTCTTCCCAGTCACTGGACTCTTTATTGGTGCACAAGTAGCCTCCCTATTGATCCACGTTGTGATCCACGTTGTGCTTAACATGGAAACTCAAATTTACTGTTTTTTTTATCATATGTAGACATTAAAATGTCTCAGCCCACACTACTTTCTTCTACCTGCGTTTCTATTTGGTTGGTTTTTGCTTTTTTGTTTTTTTTGTTTATTTTTTTTTTTTAGATCACGCTCAGTACGTTTCTATTTCATTGAGCGACGCCATTGTGTGGATGTTTTCCTGTCCGGCGTTTCTCACAGTTAATGACCCATGTTTAGTGTTGAAAACCATGGGTAGATTTTCTTGCTCTCAGTCTGGCCTCCACAGATCAGTCCTGGGCCACTGTACCGTCTGCCGATGGTCAGTGTCAGGTGATCGTGGTGTGTGCTAGTCAGAGAAGATTTCAGTTTTATATTGACCACGCATGCATGAGTACCTGGTCAGTCAGCTTCTATCACGTGTCCGCCTGCCAGGAACCCAATCACCCACTCATTGGACAAAGCCTTCCTTCAGCTAATCATACTGACTGTAGCTGTGTTCTCCTTCATTATCCCTTCAGGGCTCCCTGAGTGGACCCTGCCCGCCTTGTGGCTGCCCCATACTACTCTCTGTGGAACGGATGGGTCTCAACTATCAAGTAACTTTCCTGATCAGTTTTCTATCCTTTGAAAATTAAGTTTCTTATGAATAAAAAGAAATTCAGCCAAGCATGGTAGAGAATGACCACAATTCTAGCATTTAGGAGGCTGAAGCAGGGGGACTGACACAAAAATGAGGAAAGCCTTGGTGATGTATCAAGTTCAAGACCAGACTGAGCTATATAGTGGGACCCTGTCTCAAAAAAAAAAATCCTCCAAACAATGACAAAAAAATAATCAATTAAATAAAAAACATTAAACTTAGTATTATCTTAATATCAATGAATATTTTATTACCTTTATCAGGAAACTGATCATGATTTTGCTCTTCTACTGTAAATAATATTAAAAACCACAGCCTCCCTGCTATGTCACAGAGATGACTTGAGTCTGTCCCCCAAGGTTTAGTCCTTAGAAGGTTGGTTCTCTGTCCTAGGTGGTGTAGTAATATTAAAGCAACAGGTGACCAGGCCACCGAGGCAGGAACCTCAGAACAGACTAAGGTTTAGGAAAGTCCTTACAGAAAGAGAAAGTTCAGGCCTCAGTTTTCTGTTTGATCATGCACCTGTAAGACAAAGTCTACACAAGGTCCTGAGCGGAGGCCTCCTCCCCTTGCACTTTCAGCCTTGAAATCTATGAAATGAAGAAACTCTCGCTCTTTATAATACTTGTAGACGTGGGTGTTTGTGATCATAACAGAAAATAGATTGAATACCGCTTCAAAATGTAAATTATGGCTTCACAGTGACAAATGCTTTTCATCAGCAGTTAGCATACAGCCTAGAATTATGTGCAATGTTTATGGTAAACATTATAATAGTAATTTTTTTAGTATGCATGTGTGTAGTGTGTGTATGTATGTGTGTATGTATATTTATGCATGTGTGTATGTGTATATATATATATATATAGTGTTGTGTGCATGCATGTATATATTGTGTAATGTGTACATGTGTGTATATGTGTATTTATGTATGTGTTTATTGTGTGTATTGTATATGTGTGTATGTATGTTTATATTGTGTGTTGTGTGTATGTGTGTGTATTGTAGTGTGTGTGTATGTATGTGTATGTATAGTGTGTGTGTGTGTGTGTGTGTGTGTGTGTAGGCCAGAGGTAGGTTTGAGATGTTTCCCTCTTTCTCTTTCTACCTTAGATGTCAGTGCAGGCTCTCTCCCTTGAATCCAGAGCTCAGCAACTCAGCTGCCTTGCTGTAGGAATCCCTGTCTCTGCCCGGCTGCTGCGATGGCAGGCGGGCTGCTATGGTGCCCTGCTTGCCTCTATGTGGTTGCTGAGCGGAGAGCTCTTCTTTGCACGCTTGTGTGGCTACTGATTTGCTATCGCTTCCTATTACTCTTGTAACAAAGTAACTTTTCTTTGTTTCTTTTTTGTTTTGAGACAAAGTTTCCCTATATAAACCAAGCTGGTCTCGAACGCCTGGAGATCTATCTACCTGTCTCTCTGCCCCAACCCCAGGGTAATCTTTTACAACAAAGATTATGCACAAATCTCTTTATTCAACCTTCTTACTATTAACAACATAAAAGGTACTTCCTCGTCTTTTTCAATAGAGTTATATTACTTGATTTATTTTATGAATGAGGTTTAGATGGGTTAAGTAGGTTATGAATCTTACACAATAAAAAGTAGAGCCAGAATTTCAGTCTAAAATACCCAAAGCTCTGAGCTTATGCATCATGCTTCAGTACTGTATTGGATAAGAGGATGTAAGAAAAATGTATTGCTCTTCTGGATTATACGCTTCATGTCATCACCATGGCTTGAACGTGTTCTCTCCAAGGAATCACAACAAAGCCAACAAGGCAAGAACTTTGGGAGCAAAAAAGAGAGAAGTTGGAGCTGGAGAAGTGAGGCCAGAGCACATGGGGCTTGGGGGAATTTGGAAATTATGTAAATAAAATGGAAGTCATTGGAGGGGTTTTTAGTTGATCTAATTTGGATTTAAACATTGATAACCCACAGTGAATGTGGGTAGAGGCAAAGAAGACACTTGAAATAATTAGGACTCTTCTGAGGAAGAAAGGCTGGGGTCCTGTATCAATATTGACTGGATTGATATACACATGATAAGCATAGAAGAGCAGAGTGTCCAGGGACACTACTGTCACCATAGTCTCTTCCTTCCTCCTGAGAGAGCTGACGTGACAGCAGCAGCAGTCACAAATGGCCAGCTCCTTCCTCTGCTGTCCATTGCCTCTGTCCCTTTAGCCCTTGCACTTTGTAGAGGCTGCCTGCAGTAGGGTTTCTTATTTTACATTCCCGATGCCTCTCCATAACCTCTGATCTCTCAGTACTTGAAATGCCTCGCCTTGGTGTGGGGTGTGATACACTCTCCCAGCCCACCTTGCTCAGCTCGTGGGCTCTTCCTCCCTGCCACTGTTCTCTCTTCCTGCCCTCCCAGAATGGAGGTTGCTGAACAATGTGACCTTGAGAGGGTCCATCTTGTCAGTCAGCCACAGAAGGCTGGCCTCTCATCTTTGTCTCTCTTTCAAGGTCAGCTCCTCATTTTCAGTCGATACTGTTTTCTTTCAAAGTTATAACTTGGAACTAGAAAAAGACAAGGGAGCTGCATCCACGACTAAATCCTTTAATTTCCTACCTGAGACCATAAAACACGTATAATTGGAAATCTTGGGAAACATATAAAACATAATTTACAAAGGATAGGATTCTTATAGAGAACTAATTATTTTTGTTGAGGAAGTTAGGAAAAGTTTTGAGTTTGGATTAAAGTATCCATTCCTGAAATTAATCTTATATATAGGGCTTTTTTTTTATTTTGCTAGCTTATATGATACTCATTTTTGCCCGTTGAATAATTCATGTACCACTGACCAGCACAATAAGATATTTCACTTTGAACGTGCATCTACATTTCTTAACTTAGCTCTCAATTCTAATTGTTGCAGTCAATTTCTGTTCCTTGATGAGAAAAGGAATCCTACATAGATCTGAACAACAGGTAATGAGCTCCATTAAACAGGCCGGCTGAGCGAAACTCCCCAAGACTTACACATGAATTCAATTTCCGCCCTGAGTTAGAACTTTAGCAAACTGCTAAGCAGGCAGAAGTTTATCCACAGGCTTGGCAGTGGGAGGTGGTCATACTCTCTGTCTTCATTTCCATTCACAGTTCTCCATGACCAGGAACTGCCTGGATGCTAGAAAAGGGAGAAACGGGCTTTTTTCTCCTGCTTCATTCATCCTTACACATGAAAACGAGTGTCTATGTGTGTGTGCATGTACTCACATGCACGCACGTGTACACACACATGCACACACACACACACACACACACACACACACACTCACACACACACATATGCCCCTCTTCTCCAAACTGTTGTTCTCTGTGAGTTTGGAGAAAGAGGAAGAGTGGTTGGTCTATCTTCCCTCAGGCCCACATCCATGCTTTCCCTGAACATTGGGAGGGACTGTCCTGGTCCTCAGGGTTCAAGACATGGGGAGATTATGAGAGTACTTCTCAGAGGCCCTTAGGAGATATAAAATGCTGAGCTCCTTTCAGGACCAAAAGGAAGGGAAGCTGCTTGTGTAGCTTCGTGCTCAGTGGGAGGAGCAGGCCTACTTTGAGCACAGGTTTCAGAGCCTAGGCTGCTACGGTCACTGTAGACAAGGGGATCAGGCAACGTTTGTGTTTCTCTATCTGTATACGCTCCACAGAGTGGGGGCCTACAAAGGAACAGCCCACACGCTGTCCTGAAAAGTGGTGCACGCAGAACAGGTGCCCAGGAAAGGCTGAATAAATAAAGAGGTGGGAGGAAACGGACCTTTTGATTTTGATTTTCAGAAGCACCAAGGATGGCAAAACTCACCAGACACCTTTGAGCCAATGATGTGAGTGCCAAAATTGAAAGGAACATAATTGCTCTTCTTTCGTTTTCTGACTGGATTTTCAAAATGCCTTATGGAAATTCCTGATCTACAATGGCTTGTGTGGGTCTGAATCTGTAGTCTTGGAACCTCGGAGCCAGAGACAGATTGATCTCTATGAGTTTAAGGCCAGTTTGGTCTACACAGTGAGTTCTAGGCTGGCCAGGACTAAATGTTGAGACCCTGTCTTGAACTAAAAAACAAAAATACCAATCAAAGCAAACCACACCAAAC
This sequence comes from Montemys delectorum, assembly GCA_019843815.1. Lineage (NCBI taxonomy): Eukaryota > Metazoa > Chordata > Mammalia > Rodentia > Muridae > Montemys > Montemys delectorum. The sequence continues at coordinate 4,036 of JADRCD010215754.1, read as the reverse complement.
CAAACCAAATCAACAAAACCACAAAGAAAAACATCAAACACATAAAGTAATTTTCCTAGTTTACAAACACAAAGTTTTCCTTATGTCTCCTTCTATGAGAATAAAAATCTGAAAATCTTTTTATTTGGATTTTTTAGACAGTATTTCTTTGTATAGCCCTGGCTGTACTATAACTCACTATGTAGACCAGGCTGGCCTCAAACTCAGAGATGCTCTTGCTTCAGCCTTCTGAGTGCTGGGATTAAATAAAGGTGGTGTGCACCACTGCCCGGCTAGAAAAAGGAATTTGTAAATGTTTCTGGCATCGCAAGCTCTTTCCTTACCATTCCACAGAGAAGTAAGTTTATATGCGAGGTGATTCTTTTGCTTCTGTGTTCTGTAAAGTGTGAGTTATTAACTTCACATGTATGCATTTTTAATTACATCATGCTATGTTACAGGTCTCCCTCTTATTTAGCTTTTACTCTGGGCACTGTGAGCCATCATGGACCTGAGTGAATATCCAATCCAATTATTTTTAATTGCTTCTTCGTCCATCATAGACTACACAGTAATGTCCCTATGCTTGTGGCTTTGCCTTTTAATGGTGTCAGGTAACTCTAATCTACAGACATCTGAAAATATTAAACAGAAAATTTTCTTGATAAGTCCAAAGTTTTAAGTTGTGCGTTGTAGCATGGCGACATCCTACATTATCCTCGCCCCATTTTTTAGTGTGTCCATATGCTGTACAGAGCCAGTCCTTACTTAATTAGCCATCTTCCTAACCAATTATAACGGTATTGCAGTATTTGCCCTTAAACAACCTTTAGTTTGTTTACTTCAATAGCCCAAAGCACAAGGATAAATGGCTTGCTACTATACACATATATTATTTTTCTCATAATTGTGACAAAATAGATCACAGAAGCAACTTAGGGGAGAAGCTTATTCTGGCTCACTATTTGAGGTTACATCACGGCAAGGAAGGTACAGTGGTCAGAGCAGTTATAGAGTGTGATGGTGGCCATGCATCTGCAGGGAACAGCGCATGAATGCTTCCCTGGTTGGCCTCTGCTGTGGCGAGGCCCAAGGAGCCCCTTTCCCACTCGGCAAGCACCTGTGGAGAATTCAGTGGCCTCTGTGCGTGTTACCTAGATACTGTGTGCTACAAGCTCTCCTTGCTTTACTATGCTGTTTATATGCATAGCAATATTGAGTTTCACTCTGTTGGTTCAAGGGCAAGGTTGAGATCATGTAGGCTGAAAGCCCCATGGATGATTCTATGCTTTTCTCAATACTCTTTCGAGGGGCAAAACCCTCCTCTTTTCTTTTTGCCTCTATCGATCCTCCAGATGAAACCATTTATCCTGAGAATTCTGGGACATTTGTCACAGAGACAGGAATCCCGGGACTTAGGCACCCTCATCACTGCAGATGGGAAGGCACTGGGCAGCGCTCTGGAGAACTGGCTGAAGTTGCTTAAATATGTACATCTTACACTTCTCCCTTATAAATGTAACTCCTAGGCAAGTATGTCCCACTAAATGAGATGGTAAGTTTGGGAGCCAGATATCAAAAAGAATCCAGGTGTTGGTCATTGAGGAATGAATAGATTAGTTGCTTTTATCTCTACGGTTAATGCATTCCAAGGTCCCCGTGGGTCCCAAGGCAATGCTGGGTGATGACTGATAAACTGGTTGGGATTTGGAATCAAACTAGAAAACACCTTTCTGTGCAGAAGATGAGCTGATGCTGAAGGACTCCTCCTGAACATATGTGTACCATTCCATGGCCTGGGATCTTAGACTAAATAAAAGGAGGTAAGTTGAGACCCAGAACTCATCTATCTCTGCTTCTTGGTTGAGGACACAGAGTAATAACCCTTTGTGTCATGCTCCTGCCTCCATTTCTGCCAGAGTCCAGCCTCAGCTGCAAGGTTCAGGTCCTGAGACCACCTGCTGATGTTCAAGCAAGTGGTCTCCAATAGCTGGAGCCATCTGTATTTATATGATCACAACCCTGCTCACCCGAGCCATGACATCACTGGTTATTTTATCAAAAGAAATCATGTAAACATCTCCATCATTAAAAAGCTCCCATAGCTTCCTTCCCTCATCCCCTCCTGTTAGGTCAATCACCCCCAACCGTATTTTGCACTCTCTTCCCCCATGCCATTAGTATAAAATGGTAACCTACTACTGCAATAACTCACACATTTTAAATTCACGTGCTAATTAATTAAGGTTTCTTTTAGCGTTGCATCCTTTTAAGAGTTGGCCATCTTCCTTGTCTGTTCATGTTGGGGTCTCTGTCTTTTCCTTGTTAATTGTGTGAGTCCTCACTAATTTCAGGCATTGCCAGTGTCCTTTCCAAATCTGTCACAAATGTCTCTGTTACCTTTTCCTGTGACATCTCTTGTTGAACAAAATCTTTAATTTTTATGAAATCAAATTCCTATGTTTGGACTTTACATTTTATGCCTCTGGGTTTGGGCTTTATTAAAGTGATTTTTTGGGGGGGAGGCAATAACACAAGAGATGAAGATATTTTTTCCTGATGGTTTATGTCAAAGAACAAACAGTACTTCTAGAGTTGAGCATGAATCATTTCTAATGGTCCTAGCTGTCTCCAGAGTGTGAACAACTCTGAATTCCTACAGAACCAAGTGGAGAGGGGGGCTTGCTTGTGGTGTGCATGCTGAAGAGCTTTCTTACTTAAGTCAAGACGGCTATGATGGTCATGGAAAGCTGGGGTTCCTGGCCAGCTCGGGAGGAGAGTTTAGGTACCCTCACACTAGTCTCCATCTGGCTTCCTCTGAATCCCTTACTTTTCTTAGCTTTATCACAAAAACAAAATGGGGAGAAGACCGCACGGAGGACATTTGCACAATCATTTGGATTTATTTTCCTTGTTGGCCGATTACTTTAGTTAGCTAATGGTGTCAAGGTCCAAACTTGGGTCACATGCACACACGAAACCTCCAGCAGCTTTCTTTTCTGAGGATTTTTAATATCTGAGATCTCTTATTTGTATTTTTAGCAAGAAACTAATGCTCTTTCTATGAACTATTCCCTTGTGAGTTTCTTTTCCCTTTGCTAACTTTTGTGGAGAAATATATTATCATTGCCATCTTCGGTATAAGAGAACGGAGACATAAATTAGACATCAGAATCAACCCTGGTCCCAAGGCACACAAGTACATCAGGAAATCACAAACTTGTAATAAACTCTGGTTAGTATAAACAGGTTCTCATATTTAAATTCCCCCTTGTGTTTAAAAACACCCACAAGTGCTCAGTGAATTGCTTTCATGGCAGCTGTTTCACACATGCCCTGAGGTAGATCCATTTTCTCCCACAATTTTCAAATTTCAATCAATACTGAAGACTCACTGGCCAGACTGTTCTCCTGTCTCCCAGTTATACGTCTCATCTCCAAACGAGGCCTGAAGGGATGTGGGAGGCAATCGATAGAGGGGCTGGCCAATGTTCAATAGAGGAAGGAAAGTCTAATGAACAAAACGTAGGACTGGGCGCTTAGCCAGTTCCGAATTCCAGTCTCCTCTCAACCTGGTAATCAGAAGCCCAACTAGGGAATTTCTCTCCTGGAGTCGGTTCCTATAATAATCCCTGTCCCTTCTGCTGAGGATCAGGGGTGGAGAGGCCTCCGCACAGCAGCAGAAGCCACATGAGGGAAAGTCCACCATTTGCCTCCAGGTCCAGCGTGTCTATGCACACCTGCATATATGTATGTTTGCCCATCTCTGTGCAAGCACACATACTTATATGTCTCTCTCCTCCACTCTACTTGTCTGACATTTCTGACATTGAATGCCCAACTGACATGTTCACTCAACACCTATTTACTGAGTTCCACTCTTTGTGGGGAAAAAGTTCAGGCATGGACAAAATGTAAGCAGAACCTCGCCCTCGTGTGTCAATAATCCATCAGACACGACTAGTTGGCCTTCTTTTTAAATGAACGGTTTCAAGGATAAAGAGAGAAGAAAACAATAACTAAATCCCAAAGCACCTATTATCCAACAGATGGCTCA
>JADRCD010215752.1:8887-64256 GCA_019843815.1 Montemys delectorum | reverse complement strand
GCAAGCACAGGTTCCCGCAAATACAGAACGATCAAAGTGTTAACTCATAGTGTCTATCATACATCAGTGGAGTTGTTCCAAGTAAACACAGAATGAATCACTGGGAGTAGAAACTCCAGTGTGGTTGGAAGAGCTTCCCATACATCCTTTCTTTCCCCTGGGGACATGATAGCTCATTTCTTATCTGTCCTCTTGAGAGTTAACTATAGTCACAGGATTTCTCTGGCCCGTTAGTTCCGGGAACATCTTCCCTGGGTGATACATGAGTCTTCATTTCCTGCCCTCAGTGATTTGGGAGTGAGTGTGTTCAGATGTACCCGCTCAGCTTGCGGCTACAAGGGCTGCAGTGAACCACATCACCCACCCCAGAAGTGCCAAGACTGAGCAGGCCCTGGACTCCACACTGTTCAGGCTTTGGGATGGTTCTGCCCCTGCACCTCAGCCACCCAATTCAGGCCAAATAGTTCTGGAGAGCAGGTGTGCCACAGAGGTTCGGGGGCTGTTTGTTTGTTTTGGTGTTGGAAGGCTGTCCTCCAAGATATCTTCCTACTGATGACATTCATTCATTCATTCATTCATTCATTCATTCATGGATCAGTCCCACTGGCCTGGGTTTTAATCAAATTCACATTTCAAGCTTCCACATGTAGCTGCAATGCCTGGCTCCTCTCTGAAGTAACAACAGATGCTCCTGAGCACCAACTGTTGGTTACAATTGCCTTACATCCCCCAACTCTAGCTATGGAGGGCCACAGGTTATAGAGGGCCTTCATCAAGCCTGGCCCCAAGGACCCATGTCACCAAGTCCTAAGCCTCAAACTGTTGTCTTTAAATATGAGGCCCTGTCACACCGTCTAGCAGCGTTTAGAAGCAGAAACAAAGTTCGGGCTGTGTGGGGAGCCCACTGACCTGGGAAGGAGTGGGATTCTGGTTTCTGTGGGAGAATCCTTTCCCCTCCCTCTCCCCTTAGACAAGTCCCCCTGCACCTGGACCTACTTTTAGGCTGCCACAAACCTCCTGAGAAGAGAAAGGAGATGATTAAAGAGAAATGTAAGTTAATATGTTAGTAAAATTTCCACACACAATTAGCAACGTTTCAGAGTCCAAGCAGCCTCTAAGAACAGCAGAGGAGAGGCTCACTTCCTCCTGGACCCAGGCTGCCAAGATACAGAGACCTCTCACACCGCATAGAATTCTGGCCCTGTCAAAGCTCGTCTGTGTTTCCTGTTCTAGTTTTCCCACACATCTTACTGGTAAGCACAAAAGGATCTCTCTGGGTTTTGTCTTATTTTCCCACTAAACAGGATACTTTCCCAGAGTCTTTCCGCCTTCACATTTCTCACAAAACACAAAAATGTCCCTTTAGAAGAAAGCATGCTTTTAAAGACTGGTCAGGTGCAGCAGTGAGAAGAGGGGTGGGGTGGGGCGAGTAGCACAGAAGTCCAATCTGTAACTGACTGTAAACAACTGAGATAATTCACAATCTTCTGGCCAGCCAAAATAAACCCCTCTTTTTTTTTTTTTCCTGCCACCCTGAATAGGTTTCTGAGACATCTGTGTATACAGTTTCTCTCAACACACAAATTAGCACTATGTCCAGTGACTTCCTCCTGGCCTCTTCCTGGTGTGGGAACCATCGTTCTTTTGAACGCTTTAATCGGAAGCAGCTGGAGCCAGCTGAGCAGCAGAAGGCCAAGCAAGGAGGGGCACGTGCCTTAATCCCAGCACTAGAAGACCAAGAGGAGACGCAAGGTTGATGCCAGTTCAAGGCCAGTCTGGACTGTAGAGTAAGTTTGGAGGCAGCCTCTGTTACAAAGTGAGACCTTGTATCAAAAATAAAACCAATAACAACAAAAAGAACACAAAGAAGGACGTATCTGAGCCCAGAGGGAACTGATACAAAATAGTTCTAGGAAATTAGGGCTCTTGTTGCATTTCAGCCCAGAGGTCCCATACTCATTTGCTACTACGATCAGCAACAGTTGGAAACAAGAGACTGCTCTATGCCGCAGTAGCCTGGGGTCTTTTCAGAGACCTCTCCTCGGGTGATACAAAGAGCTTGAGCACAGGAGACCTCAAAGCCCACCCCCACAGTGACACACTTCCCCCAACAAGACCACACCCACTCCAACAAAGCCATACCTCTTAATAGTGCCATTCCCTATGGACCAAACATTCGAACACATGAGTCTGTGTGGGCCTTACTTATTCAAACCACCACAAATTTGTGTGTGAGGGGGTGTTCTCAAAAGAGAAGAATCCTAGCTGAAGATGGGGCACAGCTGGTAAAGTGAGCATACATGAAACCTAAATTCAGTCCACAGAGCTGTATACACTTGGCATGGTGGTGCAAATCTCTGATCTCAGTATTCAGGCAGAAGCAGGAAAGTTAGAAGTTCAAGGTCAGCTTTAAGCTTCGTAGCAAGTTGGAGACCAGCCTGAGTTGCAAAAGACTCTGTCCCCTTAAAAATAAAAAGAGAGGCAGCTTCCAGAGTGTGAACACGCAGCACAGGTGATTACTATTTATTTTGTGTGTGCATGAGTGAGTGTTCGGGTCAGAGGATGAATCTTCTGTCACGTGGGTTCCAAGTCATCCCGCTTGGTAGCAAGTACCTTTACTCACTGCCAGTCCTGGTTGTGTGTGTGTGTGTGTGTGTGTGTACATGTGTGCATACATGCATAGATGTATGGTATACATGCACATCTATGCACATGCATATAGATGTTGATATAGTATTATCTTCTTTCCTGAGATAGTTTCTCTCTAAATCTGGAGGTTACTGATTTTGCAAGAATAGCTGACCAGCAGGCACACGAGTCCCTGTCACTTCCTTCCCAGTGTTAGGGTTACAGGTGCACACTGCAGCAGAGTTAGGGTTACAGGTGCACACTGCAGCACCCGGCTTTTTAGACTGGTGCTGAGAATCTGCTTGGATCCTCATTCTTTGTGTGTCAAGCACTTTAACTTTTTTTTTTTTTAAAGCAGGCTCTTAGTTGGAGTTTCTTTTTTTTTTTTTTAAGATTTATTTATTTATTTATTATGTATACAGTGTTCTGCCTGCATTTATGCCTGCAGGCCAGAAGAGAACATTAGATCATATTATAGACGGCTGTGAGCCAACATGTAGTTGCTGGGAATTGAACCCAGGACCTCTGGAAGAGCAAACAGTGCTCTTAACCTCTGTGCCATCTCTCCTGCCCCTTAGTTGGGGTTTCTATCACTGTGATAAAACACCAGGAACAAAAGCAGCTCCAGGAAAAAGCTTTATTTCAGATTACACTGCCACACCAAAGCCCATCATTAAAGAAAGTTAAGGCAGAACCTGGAGGCAGGAGCTGATGCAGAGGCCATGGAGGGGGCTGCTTTCTGATTTGCTTCACATGGTTTCTTCAGCCTGCTTTTTTATAGAACCCAAGACCACTTCCTGTGATGGTATCACACATAGTTCAATGGGTCACTAATTGTCACTAATTAAGAAAATGCCCCAGCAACTTGCCTATAGGACAATTTTATGAACAAATTCTCAATTGTGGTGACTTTTTATCAGATACCAGCTTGTGTCAAGTTGACAAAAATACCAGCCAGCACAGAGTGGCTAAGTCTGGCTGACTTTAACTCTCAGCTCTTCTTCCTCCATATCTTGAGGGATGGGATTGTCAATGCACCTCCAAGCTTGGCAGTTTTTATGCCTCCCTTCTTTCTTTTTTTTAAAAAAGTTGTTCCTGAGGTACACTGGTTAGGATCAGAGGCCAAGATAAAAACATAGGTCATACTCCGGGCAGTGGTGGCCCATGCCTTTAATCCCAGCAGAGGCAGGTGGATTTCTGAGTTCAAGGCCACCCTGGTCTACAGAATGAGTTCCAGGACAGCCAGGGCTACACAGAGAAACTGTTTTAAAAAAACAAAAACAAAAACAAAACAAAACAACAACAACAAAAAAGTGACAAGGGCCAAAAGATTCTTAACCATATTAAGTCACAAAAGACTAAGACATATTTTTTGTTTGTTTGTTTGTTTGTTTATGAGGCAGGGTCTCACGATGCAGCCTTGGCTTACTCATTATGTAGCCCAGGCTGGCCTTGAACTCAGCTCTGCTTGACTCTGCCTTCTAGATCCAGAGTTAAAGTCTTGTGTCACCATGCCCAAATATGACATGTGTTTTGAATGTAATTTCGTTTGTGAGCAACTAACTCAGAATATTACAGATTGGCAGCTAGGAAAGAAACAAAGCTGAGCTCAAAGGTTGCACACTCAGGCCTTCAGCGCAGTCCCTTGATATTTTAACATTTTCTTTTTTTCCTTTTGTTTTTTTTCGAGATAGGGTTTCTCTGTGTAGTCCTGGCTGTTCTGGAACTCACACTGGAGACCAGGCTAGCCTCAGACTCACAGAGATCCACCTGCCTCTGCCTCCCCAGTGCTGGAATCAAACGCATACACCACCACTGCTAGGCTATTTTAGCATTTATATGAAATATATCTATATTAAATGAATTATGCAGGCAGTCATTTTGTTATCTTAAAATTTATTTATTTGTTTGTTTGTTTTGAGCTGAGTCTCTATTACCTTTGGTTTCCTCCTTGCTGTGTAGCCAAGGTAGGCCTTCAACTTGAAACAATCCTGCCTATGCCTCCCGAATGCTCGGATTATAGGCAAGGGACACCATGCCAGGCAATCTCAACAGCACACTTTGCATGCTGTGCCAACAAGAGAGTTCAACAAGATTCCAGGATGGGGGTCCCCCCCCCCCATCTCCTTAATTTTCTGTCACAAAACACGAGAATGAAATACTGGGACAGGCAGCACTGAGGTAGGGGGCATGTCGACCCATAGTAGAGCCAGATGGCCTAGGGTAAAAGGTACCGAAGTAGGCCTTTCCACAGACCAGGCCTCTGCTGCTGGGAAGAAGGCAGGCTCTTAGGCCCTGGTTTGCTCAGGTGGGCCAAATTCCCGACCCTGATTTGCCTTTCAATAAATGTCAGGACCCTTTTCCTGGGAGGAAGGAGTAGGTTCTGATCTGTATTGTTTCATAAAGCGAACACACCATCGAAATTAGCCTGCAGGAAGAGCCAAGCAGCACTGTACTGTCCACTCAAATGGTGAGCAAACACACCTGCTTGGCTTTCTGCTAGTGAACCACCTTTCTGTCAAAACAAGTCCTCAGGAGGCCTCCTGTCCACCCTAACCTGGTAGGTCACGCTTAAGAAAGTCTGTACTGCTAAGCCATCTAGGAGGACCGACCGGGCGCAGGCGCCTCCTCCCAAGCCCCGCCCTCCCTTCTTCTTGGTCCCCTCCTTCATCCTCCCTCGCCTTCGCCTCCTCCTTTTCCAACCATTTCTCTAGCCCTCCCTCCTCCCCTTCCCCTTCCCCAGCACCGCTCCTCCTTCCTCCTGCGACCCCGCCCCTCCCCCTCCCCCGCCCCCCTCCGCTCGGGCTCCCTCTCCGGGCGGCGGTGCGCAGGCGCGGAGCCGAGTCCCGCTGGGCCGCAGCCGGTGGCCGGCTCGCCGTGGGCCCGTACCCGGCTCTCCTCGCTCGGTGCCTCTCGCTCTGCGGAGACTAGAGGACCGGAGCCCGCGTAGCTGTGGCGGCAGGATGGCGCAGACCGCCATGTCCGAGACTTACGGTAAGACGTGCGGGTTTGCGTACATGTGTAGAGGGGCAGGCCTTGGGGTCCCGGAATGTTGGGGGCTGGGGTCAGGGTCTCCAGAGCCGGTGTCTAGAATATCGAGATATCCTCCAAACCTCGCGGTGTCAGGGGCCAGGTGGAGGGTATATTGAGGTTTAGGGTTGGGTTGGGATCCTAGTAATGTCAGCAGCTGGGATCCTGAGAATCTGGGTGTTAGGGGCCAGGTGGAGAAACTGAGAATCCTGAAGTGTCAGCGGCTGGGATCCTGAGATTCTTGGGGTGTCAAGGTCGAGCTGGAACTTGAGAATGGCTGGGTGTTTCAGGCTGGGCTGGAATCTTGAGGCTCTAGGGGTGTCGGGCGCTGGGCTGGACTCTCTGGCCAGCAGGTGCCCCCAGCTGTGCAGAGCTGCTGTGGTTTCTACCAAGTTCCCTCCTGCTTGCTTTGACCCTCGTTTCACATTTTCCTCGGATTATTTAAATCGCTCAGGGTTGGAAGTGCCAATTTGTCGTTGATTCTCCCCCTCCTCACTGCAGCACCAACCGCAGGGATGAAGGCTCAGGGCCACGCCTGCGTTCAGTGTCTCTGGGGCCAAGGTTGTGGGCCTCTCAGGGGGTTGGAATTCCTTTCTTTGCATTCAGATTATAATGAGCTTTAAGTCGATGAATGCATCTCTTTTCTGGAGATCCCTGGTCTCGTGTATCTTCCCTTCTTCCCTCCAGATATTGTTGCAATATATTATATTTGTGAATACAAATATATGGTTCTCTTATGACCAGACGCCTTGGATATGGAGCCGTGTTTTGTTTTTGGTTTTTGGTTTTTTTTCTTCATCTTTTTTTCCTCCTTTCAGCACCCAGCCATTCTCAATGCACGTGCTGGGTGCTCCCCCTCCCCCAATCGAAGTAAGAATAAACAACCACTACTGTGCATGGTTGGCCCATGCCTGCCAGTCCCTAACTGAGACTTGAAACTTTGACATGGTCTGTGCTGGTCCCAGGGAGGGACTCCCACGGAAAAGTGTGGTAATCTGTTAGGTTAACTGCAATATGTGCCCCCTGCTTCCTTCCTGCCACAGGGTGGGGCCAGGGTCTGGTCACGAAGGCTCTACTCATTGTAAGAGTGCCGTGGAAACTTCCCCAAGAGTTTGCGGTCCAGTGAGGAGTAGATTTTTTAATTCAGCTGTAACCTTAATGGATGAACAATTAAAACCCAGGCAGCAGTTCTGAAGGATTCAGCATGGCTGTGTGAGAAAGAACTGACCTAGATGGGTCAGAGGGGGCAAATGGACAGGCAGATCTGACGTTCGGGCCTGGGAGCGTGGTTCTGGGCACCTGGGCACCTTACCTTGAGAAGGGTGAGGACACAGTTGAAGGACGTTGAAACTTTGGACTTTGAGAGGGTGGGACCCTGGGAAGGGTGTCCTGAGGCAGCATGTCCACTGTCTCCCAGCAGCAACATTGCCTCTTCCTGTGCAACGAGGCATAATGCCTGTCCCTGTAAGCTTAAGGCACCATCCAGGAGGTGACTGGGTTTGTCAGGGCCACAGTGTGGTGTGGTTGTTCTGCCGAGAGCCACAGTAAGAAATCCCTCCAGCAAAATACATTATGTAGCTGATTGTTATCCTTTTCTTTGAGTTGGGTAAGGAGTCCCTGGAGGGAGTAGAGTCCTCAAAGAAAGCCTAGTGGGGTCATGGCCAAGGGAGGCAGGAGAGGGGCAGCATGGGAAGCAGCTTTGTCCCTTGGTTCTCTCAGGAAATGGTAGGTATGAGGCAGGCGTCACTGCACACGCCTGCTCCACCTCAGGTATAGTGTCTGCTCCCTGTAGCCTACTGATTAAGCTGATCGTGAAGCTGTTAGTGTTATTTCAGGGGCTGGAGATAAAACTCCGAGGCAGGGAGCTACTCCAGCAGGTGCAAGACACCAGGAGCCACATACAAAATGCACGTGTCTGTCTATTCATCTATTTATTTTTATTTCATGTGCACTGGTGTTTTCCCTGCATGTATGCTTGTGTGAGGGTAATCTTGGGGTCACAGACAGTTGTGAGCAGCCATGTGGGTGCCTGGAATTGAACCCAGGTCCTCAGGAAGAGCAGTCAGTGCTCTTAACCACTGAGCCACCTCTGCAGCCCTGTGTATGTTTATCTTTTTTCCCTTATTTCAAGGTATTTTCCAAATATGCCTTTAGTTTTATATTTTTTGCTTGTTTTGAGACAGGTTCTTTCTCTATAGCTCTGGATGGCTTAGAATTCACCATGTAGCCCAGGTTGGCCTCACATGTACGGCAATACTCCTGCCTCTGCCGCCCGAGTCCTAGGGTTATAAATATGCGTCCCCATTTCCAGGGTTTTTACTTTTTAATTAAATCTGAATCTAATATTTGCTTTCAGTGCGGTAAACGTGTGTGTGTGTGTGTGTGTGTGTGTGTGTAGAGAGAGAATATAGAATACATTAATATGTAATATATAATGCATTACATATTAGTAAGTGGAAGCTTATCTTTAGAAAGAGGCACAAGTGGTCCTTAATGCTGCCACCATAAAAGAAAAGTCACCCAAAACCAAGACAAAAGCTGTCGCTCTCATCATTGGCTGTATTTACAAAGCATTGTTCCCCAAATTAAAACAACCAGGTCGTCTCCTTCCGGACATTTGCCTGTTGGCTGGCAAAGGAGTGTTTGCCTAACCTTTAAGCTCCTTGTGTTGGGGCTCTGCGCAGCTTGGTGGAAGTTGAAGAAAACTAGGAGGCAGCACTTCTGGCTCCTGCTCACCTGCTGCTCACGGCTGTATAATGGCTGCTACAGCTTGCACTGACCGAGTGATGTGTCCAGCACTTCCTTGACCCGAAGCCCCCGAACTCCATGATCACTGCTTTAGATCACATAATACCGTAGTGCAAATTGGAAGGTTAAACAGGTAGGCTTCTGATTGAAATGTGCAGTGGTTACCCAGGTCTCCTTGGTTAGACGGAGGCACCTAGGACAGATGTTAGTGAAGCATACCTCTAGGTTTGCCTGTGGTAGGTTTCTAGACTGGGGGGTTGGAGGGGGGAAGTTCCATACTAATCAACGGACTAATCCCTTAATAGATTCATGATCTGATGTTATTATTGACAATCCATCTCTTCATGTATGCCCTTCGCTCTGCTTCCTGGCCTCTGTCTCCATCTCCCCAGCCCCAATGGGCTGACCCCTGTGAAACTAAGCAGAGCAAATCCTCCTCCTTCAGGCCTCTTGGTCCCAGCAAACAATGTGACACTGAACCCTCAACCTGAGCCCCCCTCATCTGAAGGGAGGGAGGTCCTCCTAGTTATTGTTAGAGATACAGCACCCTGTGTTCAAGGAGCACTAGCTGGCCCACCTCAATGCTAACCCCAGTGCCAGCAGCCTGAGACCAGAGAGCTTGAAAACTACCCTTAAGTTACACTAACCTTTAAGTTCCTTATGTTGGGGCGGGTCTGGATGGACCAGGGTATCTCTGGACAGACACTAAATGGCTAGGCAGAGTATATGGTGGGGAACCACCAGGAAGCTTTTTTAAAATGTCTAGTGCTAGAAAAGACTGGTATTGAGGAAGAATTTGAGACAAATATGTACACACTATGATCTACGCCATGTACCATAGGAATGGCTCCTGAGACAGAAGTCCACTCACGTTGCTGGCCCTGTGATTGCTTCTGTGTGGAATATTTTACCTAGAAAAGAACACACAGCACTCTGGTGTCTGACATGCCACGCTGAGATCATCAGTGTTTTCTGCTAACTACTCATCCTCACTTGTGTGTGTGAGGTTTCAATTGTGTCTTCAAAGTCACACTTAAATCCTAGCTCTGAGCCGGGCGGTGGTGGCTTTAATCCCAGCACTTGGGAGGCAGAGGCAGGTGGATTTCTGAGTTCAAGGCCAGCCTGGTCTACAGAGTGAGTTCTAGGACAGCCAGGGCTACACAGAGAAACCATGTCTCGAAAAACAAAAACAAACAAACAAAATCCTAGCTCTGGGCCTGTATGTGTGACCTTCCTTGGAATAGGATCTTTGGGATGTCAATTGAAGGTGGAGTCGTGCTCGAGTAATATGTCTCAAATTCAGGGACTGTGTCCTAATGAGACCAAGGAAGCATGGCTACAGATACAACCCAAGGACAGTGGGTTGTGGCAGTGAGCCTCGGGTTGGAGAGATCCAGTCCCCAGCCACGATACCTCAGCACAGCTGGGAACCACCAGAAAGAGGACTAGGCAGGAAGCATCCTTCCCTGAGCCTGTAGGAGCTCTATCCTTGCCACACCTCATGAGGCTTCTGGTACCCTCAGACAGCAACTGTCTGCCACAGTAAGCTAGCTGACTTAGGGCACGTTGACATGCAAACCCTTGGAAGTTAACTCACAAGACATAGACATGCTAAGATGATTCCTGAAGACATGTAGGCTTGATAAGGCAATTCGGATTGACAAGGATATCCTAAATTAAAAAAAAAAAAAATGTTTTTTTCAAAAGCCCTTCATTAATAAGGTAAAATTAATTTTCTATTAGAAGAATCACCTAATCGCCTTAAGTCACAACTGACAACACATTTAAACAGTTCAAGCAGGCATCAGAAAAACCAAGTGGTTATCGACTCAATAATTTTATTATTTCTTTTGTGTGTGTGTTTGCTTTTTGACTTTTTCAAAACAGGGTTTCTCAGTGTGGCTCCAGCTGTCCTTGAACTCACTCTGTAGACCAGGGTGGCCTCGAACACACATAGATCCACCTATCTTTACTTCTAGAGTGCTGGGATTAAAGGAGTGTGCCACCATGCCCAGTGATTCAGTACATTTTTTGATTGTCAAAGTTGTATTTTTCTTCTTCACATTCACTGAAAACTGGTGAGCATTTCAAGGAGCAGAGCTGGGGCTGAGGTGGGAGGAACATCCGTGATCCCAGCACTTAGGAGGTAGAAACAGAATCAGAAGCCGAAGGTCACGTTTTACAGGGTGTGTGTGTGTGTATGTGTGTGTGTATGTATATGCATGCGTGTGTATGCATGCGTGTGTATGCATGCGTGTGTATGCACGCGCATGCGCATATATGCCACATGTATGGGTGCCCACAAGGCCAAAAGAGGTCATCTGATCTCCTGGATCAGGAGTTACAGGCAGTTGTGAGCTGGATGCTGAATTGAATTCTACCTCTCTGGAAGGGCAGGAAGTATTCTTAACTATTGAGCCAACCCTGAACATTTCTTCAAAATGAGAAAAAAGGGCTTATTTTGTTTCTGGAATTTCTTCTCTGAAGCTGTCCTAGGGGGGTGTGGTCAAACAGAGCTATTGTGTTTTGGTCATTCCCGGTAATTCTAGGAGAGGATCGCCCAGTTAAAGTGGTTTTTTTGGAAGCCTCTGAGGGCCTGAGTCCCAGCCTACACTTAACCCCCGTTGCTGTGACGGAATTTCTGTGATGGGACAATTCTGCTTGTTTGTTTTTAAGGCTTTGTTTTTCTTTCATGTGTCTGAGTGTTTGCCTGGATGTATGTGAATATCCCATGTGTGCCTGATGCCCGCAGAGCTCAGAAGGCTGCACTGCATCCTCTGGAACTGGAGTTACCGGGGATCGTGAGATGGGGTGAAGCCAGCACCCACCTCGGTGTTGCTGTTCTTCCATTTCACTGACGGACAGTAAAATATAAAATGACCTAAGACACAGGTTACAGGGTAGAACTGGGTGTCACGGCATGCCAATAACCCCAACAGCTCTGAAGTGGAGCTAAGAGGGTGACCTGGGCTACATGAAACCCTGTCTTTAAAAAGGATAAAAGCAAAGGAGCCGCATTATACCACAAACATAAGGAAAGGAAGCACAGTATACTTACACAGTTTGTTTGGTTTTTGTTTTGGGTGTTTTCCTCTTTTTGTTGCTTTTTTTGTTTTGTTTTGTTTTGTTTTTGTTTTTTGAAGCTTATCTAAGAACTCTAAGGAGCTGGGTATGTTGGCACAGCCTTTCATTCTAGAACTCTCAGGGCAGAAGCAAGCAGATCCAGCCTGATCTACATAGAGACTCCAGGCCAGCCAGGACTTCAAAGTGAGACCTTGCTTCAAAAGCAAGAGTTCCAAAGGTAGTTTATGTTGTGAAAGACCTGGTCAATACAAATGGGTGTGTGAGGACGGTGAATTTGACACGTACTGCTGCTACAAAACAAGTCCCGCCTCCAACAGCATGTCACAGCACTCATTGGCTGAGTCTTGTGGCTGTTTCTACTTCCTTTGTCTGGTTTTTCCATTTTCGTTTGTTTGTTTGTTTTTGTTGTTTTAAGACAGGGTTTCACACTGGAGAAATGGCTCAGTGGTTAAGAGTACTTGCTGTCTTCCAGATAACCCAAGTTCAATTCCCAGCACGCATATCAGGTAGCAACAACAGATCTGGCCTCTTCAGGCACCTGCATTCATGTGCATATATCACCCCATGAATACACACACATACACACACACACACACACACATATACACACACATGCACATACATACACATATATACATACACACACATGCACACACATGCACACACATACACACATACACACATATACACACACATACACACACATATACACTCGCATACACACATACACACACACACACACACGATTTAAAAAAGAAAAAGACAGAGTTTCATGCAGCCTAAGCAGACCTCGAACTAGCTTTGTAAGCCAGGCTAGATTTGATCCTGATCCTTCTGCCTCTACCTCCTGAAACAAGACTGAGCCACCATACCTGGCCCCATCTTCTCACAGGTGCAGTATGCTTTGGCATTTAAGCCTTATGGAGTCAGTGATATTTAGATGGAGAAAAAGGACACTCTTCATAAAGTGCTAATAAATTATGAATGGGAGATCTATTTTAGAGAGATGTTTATCATTTTCTTTTCAAACATAAATTTTTAATCATGCAGAAAAGCAAGTGGAGGTTTAAAAACAAAGCATTTTGTCGTAGCTGGCTATATATGTAGAGTGTGCGTTTAGCAGCCCCGCTGGCTTCTGGGATGCCTGCCACAATGGTGCTAGATGCTCAGAAAAAAGACACAAGTCTGAGCACAGCCCATGGGCCCTTCTGCTCTTGCTTATGATCAAAGCAAAGCCTTAGTCAATATTAGAAAGTAAATTCTCGTCTTTGGGAACAGAGGGTGCAGATGACCTGTCTCGGTCCTCTGTGCAATCCAGAGACAACCAGCCAAAACAGGCTTTGATGTGAATCCATCTGAGAAACAATGAGTTTGCTCTCAGAGAAGATGAAACAAAAAGCCAAAAATAAATAGACACTTGACGTGGAGGCCTGGTTTTATTCTTTTGTTTGTGACAGAAATCAGACAGTCCCATTGTGGTAGTAGAAACGGAACTCTAATAAAACCTGTTCTGTGGCTCGAGTTTCCTGGACTGACAAGATCACGTGGGCACCTCATGTAGCCTGGAAATAGGCAAAACAAGTCTCCCTGCCGAGGACACAGATCCGGAGCCAAGGCCCTGCCAAGCCTCGGAGCAGAGCGTGGGAGGACTTGGTTCTACAGCTGCCAGCTTTAGGGGTGCTCCTGGAGAGAATGGGAGGGTCAGATAGAGGCCGGGCAGCCGAAGAAGTAATGGGGTGACAAGCAAGGCCTTGGGTACCGATCCAGGTGCTGCAAGGCATATTTGTGCTCAGGCAGCTCAGAACCCCAGGGGAGTGCTCTCAGTGCAGAGCCCCGGTACAGTCAGATGTCTGGCTTCAGGGTTAGTGTTTGCAGGCTGACCCCCCTTTGTCCCAGCTCATGACTACCTGGGAGCCTCTCATTCACCTTGGTCTCCAACGCCCTGTGTAGGCAGAGGTGACCTTCTGAGGCTCCTGCCTCCACCCTCTGAGTCTGAGATTATAGGTGTGCACCATCAACACCCAGTTTATGGATACTAGGTATCAAACCGGTGCTTTGTGTACGTCTGGGGGGTCTGCTACAGTCCTAAAAACGTTACAAATGTTCTGGTCCATTTCTCAGGAACAGTTCCTGCTCCTTAGTTACATGTGCTCATGGACAGACTGTTTCTAGTTGTCACCAGGCCTCAGCTTTCAGGTCTGATCGAAACTCTTCTGACACTAATGATTGTTCTCGGCCCACTGCTACACAGGGGACTTTCCCCGAACCAAGAAGCAGGTATGTGCCTTAGTCAGTGGTTAGTCTTATCTGTGGATGGGAGCGAAACCATATACTTCATGCCCAGTGTACTGATGCCCAGAACTCAGACCAACTGAGTTGTGCCTAGATCCCACATGCAGCTGGAGATGACCAAGAGGCTAGCCTTCATCTCCCCGACCGACGTGACCAGATTCTGTTGACGTATCATGAACCATAGGGAGAAAAATCTGTCTGTGGACCCAGGGCTACTTAGGCTAAAAGATGGGAGCACACATTGGTACTTCAGACCTAGGAGGCCTCAAGAGCATGGACACTGTCCATCTGTACAGTATACTGTTTGGAGGACCCATGCTTTCTGTGAGCCTGTGGTGGGCAGATCACAGAACTCATCACAATAGGAGGTCAGACTTTCAAAGATGATGAGACCTTAAGTCCCTGCCCTCAGTGAGTCAAAGCTGATCCCCATGAGCCAGCTCCCCATAAAGGAAGAGCTGAGAGCCAGCTGACTCTTCTCTGTCTAGCACGATTACTGGACCTTCCAGTACATCAAGGCACTCAGCCTCCAATCAAGTTAGCTGTTCACACGGGGTGGGATCACCCACACCTCTGATCCCAGTACTTCGGAGGCAGAAGCAGAACCCCAGGCTGCATAGTAAGACCTTGTCTAAAAAGGAAAAGCTCGCTTCCTCTTTCTCTCCTCTCTGTCTCTCCTTTAATTGAAATATTCTGAAAATCATCTTGACA
Organism: Montemys delectorum; assembly: GCA_019843815.1. NCBI lineage: Eukaryota > Metazoa > Chordata > Mammalia > Rodentia > Muridae > Montemys > Montemys delectorum. Next base: position 49,763 of record JADRCD010215752.1, on the reverse strand, counting down.
GATTATTTGTCCTTGTTTCTTTATAGAGTTTGCCAGGCTTCATCCTTCCATTAGCCTAATCAACTTCAACAGCCTACTCTTTAATACACTTAAAATTTGTTCCTGATTAAGGGTGTCCGTCCGAATCGGACATCTTTATCTTTAGCTCACTGTGTCCTGCACTGGCACTGACCTCTTGTTCTGGGCTGCCTTTCGCTAAGGAGGGCAGCAGACTCTGCGTTTTTCTGAAATGCACGTGCCCTTCATGCTGAGCCCTGCCAGCTCTTTAGGCTGTTGTCATGCACAGACATTTGGGCTAGCCGTCACCAGGGTCATCTGCTGGCCATCTTGCTTTGTCCTCAGTTCCTGACTGACCTGGTACCTGATGCATCTGTACAGAGGACTAGCCAGTACCTCAATCTCACAGCTCTGCAGGGTCTCTTCTGGCCACCTTCTCTGCTTCTGATTCAGGTATTCTGTTCCCTGGCTTTACCCTGAGTGCCTTCTGCCCAGTTCCCATCCCTAGCTACATCCATCCTGAGGTAAAAGTTCCTGGCTCTTTGATAAACCGTGGTCTTTGCCCTTCCCAGATACCGTGCCCTTCACCCCCAGCTCCAGTGTCTGCATTTACTGCCTCTGCTTCTCTGTGTTGCTGGGACATGTGCTTTGCAATATCCTGGCCCAGTCTTGTACCAGATCTGCTGCTCTAAGGCTGCAGGCTTTGTAGGGAGAGATGGTCAGGATTCTGTCCCACCTCAAGGGCACAGACTTCACCAGGGGCCTTTCATGGCCAACCCGTGTGAGGGATGCTTCCCGTGGCCTCAGTCCTGTTGGCTCACAGGATTTTCCAGCTGCATCTGCCATTCAGTATTTCAAAATGGATTCTCCTTGCATCCTTTGACATCTCTTCCATTGGTCTTCCCATCACAAACTCTAAGCATGAAAGCAAGGAAGCCCCAAATCTTCCATCCTGCCTATCCAAAGCCAAGTGCCTTTTTGACCAGGAAGGGGGGCCCTGAAGGGTGTACAGTTCAAGGGCCTCCATCCCTCTATGGCCTGTGGAAGTCTCAACCTCAAAATGGTAACGTGAAGGGAAAACTAAGTAGGCGTTAGAGAACTTGTGTTCAAAGCTCTCTGCTGTGGGGGTAGTAGCATGTGAGGGTGGGCGTCCCGGAAGGGGGCCACCATGTTTGCATCTTCTCCTTACTGCTTTCTTCTTCCTTGGAGAAGTGGACAGCATTCTCGGGAGGACCAGGTTGGTGTCTCCTGAAGTCTAGTGCTGGCAGACTGCAGGTGGTGAACACACACACAGACACACACATACACAAACACACACACATTGGGGCATTCGCTCATCTTGGCGGGGTGGTTGGACATCCCTTTTCAGATCAGTTTTATCTTAACTGCCAGTTCCACGCTGAGCTCAGAGAAAGAAAATAGCAGGATCCCAAGACACAGAGTAGGGCCATGATCCAAGCCTGAGAACAGGACCAGAGTTAAAGCAAAATGGGGTCACAGCGGGCAGAACCACACAAGCAGTTGGCCAGCCAAGCCTGAGGTCGTGGACGCTGGCTGCTGAGCACAGTGTGCAACGCTGTTTTGTCATTTCTACTCATCCCCTATTGCATACCCTGTTCTGTGGCTTGGCTCACGGTCCTGCTGTGGGTCTGCTGGGGTCTGGGGAGGAGGTAGGACACTGAGTGTCACATCCTCTGGCTGCTGTGATTTTTTTTTTTTTTTTCCTGCTCTGTAAATCCTCCATGGAAGGGTGGCTGTGTGTACCCATGGCTGCTGATTGCTTGGTAGCTTTCCCATCATCCCATCTGACATTTATCATATGGAAAGTTAAAGGCACACTGGCATAATGTCCCATTTTAGCATTCCTATTTTGGGATGCAGATTCTTCCCTGCCTTTGAGCTAATTCCTCCCTGAAGAAACCATTACCTGTGAGTGTAAGAATCATGGGATTTTCAAGAAATAACCCTAAAAACGGACGTTCATCGCACCATTATTTGGAAAGGAGCAGAGCACTCTCCCTCCCTCCCTCTATCTCTGTCTTTCTCTCTCTCACACACACACTCTAGCCATGTCATAAATATTCATAAACTATAAAATTTTTATCTCAGAACCCCTGTGCTGTTCCTTCCACAACCCCTTGCCTGTTAGCTAACTTCCCCCTCTGCTCTCTGCCCCCTTCTGTTGATTGGCCGGTGGATGGGTGGGCGGGGGATGTTGTTTCATGTGTTATTGTTGTTGGTTTAGGGTCTCACAGATCCCTGGTTAGCTTCTAAACCCTTAAGTAGCTGAAACACCTTAAATTCCTCCCCTGTTCTCTGTGTGTGAGCTCCAGGAACCTCACACACGAGGGATTACCGTTTGGCTTATGTCACTTATGATGTCCTCAGGAGGGGTTGTGTGTTTGTGTGTTTTTGGATGTAAACTTATCTTGAGAGGTGTGTGTGTGTGTGTGTGTGTGTGTGTGTGTGTGTTGGGCTGGGGGGAACCTCCCTGTCTCTAGTAAGGGTGTTCTGAAGCAATCTGTATTGCTCTCTGGGGTTTTTATTGTTGACTTCCTGACTCAGGCTTTATTGTCTAGAATAATTACAGTATCAGCTCACAATTCATTTTCCAAGGGGACTGTTCCCATCCTCCTGAGAGGAGTGGGTGGGTTTTTCTGGTTGTCTGGGTACTCCAGACCCCTCCAGGCTGCACTCGCACTGTTCCAGCCAGGCACTGTTAATCCTTGCTTCCTAAACACTCATCATTCTTGGATATTTGGCTAAAGTGATTTCAGACAAAATGCTTTCAGTTTATAATCTCTTAGCTTTCTGAGCTTCCGTGTTTTTGCATTGAGATCATGTATTTTTCCCACCCTTTCTCCATCACGGCACACTAATATGTCACCCTCTGGCCAGGTGTGGCTGTGGTGCAGTCTGGTACAGTCAGTAGTTTATGGAGGATAGTTCAGCAAATCTGAACCAAAGTCCATGCTCAGCTACAAGAGTCCAAAGTCCAGAGCTGGAGACTGTGTCCTGGAGCAGAGTCTTCAGTGTCACAGTGGCTCTGCTCCCTCTGCTTGCATGTCACCAGCCTCTCTTCCTTCTCCCGCCACACTCAAGGCAACAAGAGACCCAGCATTTGATTCTTTTTTTTTTTTTTTTAAATCTTCTCTTTACATCTTATATAACTTTATTTCCTAACAGAAGAGAATACTGAACAAGGTTGAGACGTTCCAGTCCCCTTGGCCTGGCAAGCATAACCACCTCACCTTCAGTTTCTTGGGGTGACAAAGCTGTTTGGTGAAAATGATTAGGCTTGGTTTTCCTTGTTTCTTTCCTGTGGATGGGGATACACGCACTCTCTCCTTCCTTTCTGTCTCCCTTCTCCCCACCCCTGCCTCTAGGAGAACCTGGGTGTGATTCCTCCAAACCATATAAAAGCTACTCAGATGTGTGTAGTAGTCCACACACATCTGGATCCTGGTGGTCCTACATGGAGATGGAAGGTGGAGTGTAGTAGTCCACACACATCTGGGTCCTGGTGGTCCTACGTGGAGATGGGAGGTAGAGTGTAGTAGTCCACACACATCTGGATCCTGGTGGTCCTACGTGGAGTTGGGAGGTGGAGATAAAGGGAGAATCACCAGCTCTCAAGCCAGCTAGTCTGGCACACGCTGTTAGATAAAACACCCTGTCTCAAACAAAACAAAATGCATGAGCCAGCACCCAAGACAGTCCTTTGACCTCCAAAAGTGTGTCACAGCACAAGCATATCTGTATTCATACACATCACATATTTCATATGCATAATATAAAGACTGAAATTTTGTATATACATTTCAGTGGTGTTAAAATACATTCACACTTCTTAATACAGAGGTGACCACCACACATCTCTAGAACTCTCATGTCTCCAAACTGATGCTCATGCCATGAAATGAAGTTCTCATTCCTACCCCGCCCAGGCTCTGGCAGTGCTCACTCCACTCTCCACCTACTGTAAGGGCCTCACATAACTGGAATCATCAGTATTTGTCATTGTATGACTGGTTTATGTCACCAGTGTCCTAAAGGTCATCTGGTATAGCAAATATTAGAAACACTTTCTTTTTTAAGGCAAAGTTCTGTTCCATTGTACAGACACATTGTATGGGCACATTGTATAAACACATTGTATAGACATACCATGTGGATACATTGTATAGATTCATCATATAGACACATTGCATGGACACATTAAGCTTAATTATTTTCATCTTATGTGTATGCTTTGCCTGTGTATATGTAAGTGCACACTGTGTATGCATCTGATGCCTCAGAGGCCAAATGAGGATGCTTGATCCTCTGGAACTGGAGTTATGGATGGCTATAAACTGCCATGTGCATGCTGGGAAACAAACCTAGGTCCTCTGCAAACCAATAAGTCATTTCTCCAGCCCTTACTAGAACTTGTTTTTGAACCAGAATTGAAGTTTATTAAAAGATATTTTAGTAGCTGGGCGGTGGGGGCACATGCCTTTAATCCCAGCACTTGGGAGGCAGAGGCAGGCAGATTTCTGAGTTCAAGACCAGCCTGGTCTACAGAGTGAGTTCCAGGACAGCCAAGGCTACACAGAGAAACCCTGTTCAAAAACAAACAAACAAAGATATTTTAACATACATTTTATACATAATTATTAAGATAAAGAGTAGCACTCAGGAAAAAAGAAGATCGGAGTCTCCATGTCGGAGTCTCCACGTTCATGCTTTAAAAACATACAGTGAGAACTGGAGTTGTTGGTATTTAAATGCCACCACAATTCTAATGTGCCATGATTTTCTGCAACCACTTGGACGAAACAGGCTTAATCTCTGAGTGATGGTTATAGTTCCAGAAACTAGTGGCAAGCGTGTGTCAAAGGTAGCTGCTGTCTCAGATTCATAGGGGAGATCAGGAGTGGCTAGGGTCATCAGCCTGTGGTCCCATCTGGAAGAGGATGTGGTCAGGAGAGAGGAATCCAGAGCAGTGCTGGGCAGGGTAGGGCTTGCAGCAGATAGGGTTACTTCTGGAACAAGGAGCCAATGGTGTGCAGCTCCCAGCCATGCAGGACTAGAGTTCTTTCTAGAGAAAGCAATTGTTTGGGCTAGATGGTTAGTGCCTTTAATCCCAGGTCTCATGTGGACAGGTAGATCTCTGAGTTGAAGCCAACCTGGTCTACAGAGGAAGGTCCAGGCCAGCTAGAACTACATAGCAAGATTCTGTCTCAAAAACAGACAGCAAGCTATCTAGCACACCTTTAATCTCAGCACTTGGGAGGTGGAGGCAGGCAGATCGTTGGGAGTTTGAGGCCAGCCTGATCTACATAGTGAGATCCTGTCTTAGAGGAGTGTGGGGATGAATGGAGAAAGGGAGAGATGGAGGGAGGGAGCAGTTAAAGTGCTGGGTATGTTGGCATACTTGTAATGGTGCACTTAGAAGGCAGAGAGGCAAGAGAATCAAGAGTTCAAGGCCAGCCTCTGCTACACTGAAAAGTTTTCAACCCTGACTTTCTGAAGCTATGTCATAATAATTAACAAATTCTGTCTTGGAAATCTTTTATTCCAGTTCTGTAAAAAGGAATACCCCAGGGGCTGGAGAGATGGCTCAGTGGTTAAGAGCACTGACTGCTCTTCTAGAGGACCTGAGTTCAGTTCCCAACAACCACATGGTGGCTCACAACCATCTGTAATGAGATCTGATACCCTCTTCTGGTGTGTCTGAAGGCATCTACAGTGTATTCATATACATAAAATAAATAAATCTTAAAAGGAAAAAAAAGGAATAACTCAGGAGCTGGAGATTTATCAGAGCGGTGGCTCTCAACCTATGGGTCTCTGCCCCTTTGGGAGTCAATTGACATTTATCACATATCATGTATTTACATTACTATTCATAACAGTAGCAAAATCACAGTTATAAAGTAGCAATGAAAGTAATTTATGGTTGGGGGAGTCCCCACAACAGGAGGAACTGTATTATAGGGTTGCAGCATTGGGAAGGCTGAGAACCACTGTCTCAGAGCTTAAGAGCACTAGCTACTCTTGCAGAGGACTCAGGTTTGATTTCCAGCTTCTACATAGCAGCTCATAACCATCTGTAACTTCAGCTCCAGAGGGATCTGATGCCCTCTCCTTTCTTCAAGTACTGCACACACATGGTGCTCAGACATTCAGGCAGACCACAACACATAAAATGGTACTTTTTGTTTTTTAAAGGGAATATCTCAAGTTAAATGACCCTGTCTGCACTGAGTAGTAGACATGCAGCCTGAGCTTGACCTCAGCTGCTTTCGAGGAACTACAGCCAAGGAATGAGAAGTGACACACAGCCACATGTCTGGGAACTCACACGTAAACACAGAGAAGGAAGAAGCAGGCTTTCGTCTCTAGGCTGATTTTGCCTGCCGCTGAGAATGCGTGTTTGTAGTGGCTAGAAGGGACCAGTTTTATTCATTGTCACAGTTCATTTTCAACCGTTACATTTATGAAGTTTTCGAAGGGACAGTCTGAAGAAGCTCTGAGCTTATCAGAAACACATAGATGTGAAGTGGATAGGGAAAGGCAGCCATGCATTTCCACAGAAGACTCAGTTAGCTCTTGTATCATGTCAGCAACTAACACTTCACTAGAGTTATTACCATAATCTAAGAATGCACTCATGGCTCCCTTTAAAGTTATTTCTTGGGCTGGTGAGATGGCTCAGCGGTTAAGAGCACTGACTGCTCTTCCGAAGGTCCTGAGTTCAAATCCCAGCAACCACAAGGTGGCTCACACCATCCATAATGAGATCTGATGCCCTCTTCTGGTGTGTCTGAAGACAGCTATAATGTACTTACATATAATAAATAAATAAACCTTAAAAAAAATATTTATTATTCCTTCTTTGCCTTTCAGATTTCTTGTTTAAGTTCTTGGTCATCGGAAATGCGGGGACTGGCAAATCTTGCTTGCTCCATCAGTTCATTGAAAAGAAATGTAAGTAACACCAGACGTCTTAGCAGCACATGAGACCACCCACACGCAAGTGCTTCTGGGAAAGCTGGGCTTTCAGAGGGGAAACCATAGTTTCAAAAGACTTTTGTTTTTTAATTCCCTTTTAACTTCATGTGCATTGGTGTAGTGCCTGCATGTTTGTCTATGTGAGGGTGTCAGATCCCCTGGAACTGGAGTTACAGAGAGTTGTGAACTTCCACGTGGGTGCTGGGAATTGTACCAGGATCCTCTGGAAGAGCAGCCAGTACCCTTGACTTCTGAGCCATCTCTCTAGCCCCCAGGACTTCTCTTTTAGAAATGTATTATTTGAAAATTTCATACATGCATATTTTGATCATCTCCTCCCCCATTTCTCTATCTCTTCCCCTTCCTCTAGAACCCTCTACCTAACATGTACCATTCTCTAGACCCTCCCCCAGAACCTCCCTCTCAGACCCTCTTCCTAACACACCCCTATCTAGAACCTCCCTCTAGGACCCTCTTCCTAACATACCCCTATCTAGAACCTTCCCCTAACACTCTCTTCCTAACACACCCCTACCTTTACACTGTCATATCACTGACTTGCATATGTGTGTGGGGTTGTTTACAGGATTGTAGGCACAGGCAGCTTACCAGTGGGTACACCCCTGAATTTAAACAACTCTCCCTCCCTTAGCCGCCAGTCACTGCTAATGTCCTCTCAGCTGATGGGGCCTTGCCTAATGACCCCTCGCCCTTCTATGCTGGAATGTTGAAGGGCTCAACTTTATACAGGCCTTACACAGGCAATGTGGCACCAGTGCTGTGAGCTCATGAGTGCAGTGGCCACATCGTGTCCAGAGATGTGCAGTTCATAGTGCTCCTCCCCGCCCACTGGCTCTTACCGCTTCTCCCTGTCCCCATGCCCCCATCCCCACACTTCTGTGACACTCAGCTCTTATTCTCAGCACTTTGAGCAGCTGTGAGTCTGCATTAACTTCTGTCCACCCCAAAAGGAAGCTTCTCTGACCAAGGCTGAGAACAGCCCTAACTAAGGGTACAAATGTAAACATTTAGAAGGCGGTTTGATAACACATCCACTCAGCAACACAACTGTGGTAGGTGCTCCCCTATGCCCTATAAGCTCTTCAGCATGGGCTCTTGACAAGGATTGCCATTATGAACCATTATGAATTTTCTCTCGTGAGGCAGGTCTCAAATCCAGTCTGAGTGACTGGTTACTCCTGTAACAGTCACGTTTCTGTTGTACCAGTGAGCACATCCTGCCTGGTGGTCAGCACTGTAGCAGCACTACAAGGTTGTGGTTTTTGGTTTTGGTTTGTTTTTATATACAAGGTCATGTTATGTAGCCTTGGCTAGCCTAAAAATGGCCCTGAACTCAAAATAGCCATTCACCCAGTGCCTCTGTCTTCTGAGTGCTAGAATTAAAGGTTTTTGCTACCATTTCCAAATAGGTTGCATTCTTAAACCTTCACACAGTAGAGTTTTTATGAAGTTGGTAAACGTTTCAGTTCAGTAGCGGCTCAGTGTATACTGATTTCTTACCCTAAGAGATGACAAGACGGTGAGCCCAGCCAAGGGTTCTTCAATAGGACTCTGTTTCCTGGCCATCAGAGTGCAGTTGGGTGGGCTATGGCCTTCAGTTGCCCCAGGTGCCGTTAGTAGTGCCTCTGAGGCCCTTTGTCCCCCATCTTGGTCTGCAGGTCAGGAAGAAGAATGCAGGTGACCCAGGTAGCGGGGGATGTCTGTTACAGAGGACTCTGGACCACAGCGCCCCATGCTTACCTTGGCTAGCAGCATTTGGGAAGGGAGATCTGATCTTTCTTCCACACTGCTTAAGACCGTGGAAGCCTGGAAGTTCAAAAAGTCCCTAGGATAAGCGAAACTGTGGTCACGGTGTAAGGTTAGGGCAGTCAGAGGCAGGCTCAACACAGAACTGGCTTAATAAAGTACCCCTAAGGAGGGGAACCCTCTCAGGTTGGGGGAGGGGAGGAGGACAGAGCCTCTTAGCAGAGAATGAAAGACGACACTTCTGGAATTTATTCTGTCAGGTCCACCATTGAAGAGCCTGTCGCTCCTCTGCCCCTCGGGCTGTAGCATGGCTTACCAACAGTACCCTGTGAATATTCACTTACTTTTGATATTTGGAAATAAATCATCTCTCATCCTTTAGCTCTCTGGCTGGCCAGGAACTTAGTACATAGCCGAGGTAGCATCAAACTCAGGCCAATCTCCTTGCCTCGGCCCCCCAGCTGCTGGGACTGCGGCGTGAACCAACAGATGGCATCATTCTGGTGCTCACAGTGCCTGCTCGTGGTCCTTTCAGACTTGTTACCACACTGCACTGCTCCATCTCTGAGAACAGTTAACAGCCAGGCAGGTTGCGTATTCATTCCTGCCTGTCCCCAGAGCCTTAGAAGAAGTATACTCACCTTAGTAGGTCGGAACAGCATGCCTTCACCTGGTCACTGCTTAGGCCCCCTGCAGTTTGCTGGTGATTGGGGCTAGGGGGAGCCTTCCTACCTGATTACACACTTGAATCTTTCTGGCACAGCCTGGATTATCTGTCTAACCTCTTATTCATCCAAAAAGTAAAAAAAAAAAAAAATTCATTACCAAGTGGCACCCCTGATCGATGAAGCTGTGTCCGGGCATGAGCTGAGAGCCAGTGAGGAGCAGTGTTTGCTTGAGGTCATGGCTTCCTCACAGCTATCCTGGACCGATGGCATGTTCCAGATGAGTTTAGAAGAGATAGGGCTGGTTTCTCCAATAAACTCATGCAAACGTTTGCTGTGGTTTGCTAGAACTAACAGACAACCTGGTACCAGTAATACACATAGGAAAGGACCAAAAGGAAAAAAATAAGATTTCTCCGGAGAGACCCCAGTCAGAGATCTGTGGTCAGGTTATCTTTGGGGTCTCCTTTGCTCCAGAATAGCCCTTGACTGTCTTGCTGTTGATCAAGTGCCCAGTTGGTTACCAGGCACACACCTTTCCACACAGCAGACCAGTTCTCATCTAAAGGTTGCTGGTTGCTGGCATGAGTCTTCTCGTCGGACAGTCTTGTTATCTCAAGCTCAGGGCAGCCTCTTCCAGTAACTATACCATGTGTTAGGAGACGAGGGAACTCTTTATTGTCGCTGTGAGAGCAGGAATCATGTCATGTGCTTAGTACCGTCAATCAGCTCATAGAATGGGCAGCTGAAGCAACCCGCCTTTCCACCTGCCGAGCCCCTGGTCGTCCCCCTCCCGCCCCCTCCCTTTTTACTGTTTAGTTTTCCAGCCCTTGCTGTATCTTAATGTTACTGTTTAAACCTGGAACTGTTACTTTCATGTTCCAAAATGTAATTTTACTTGTTCTTTGCTTTTCCTTTTAGTCAAAGATGACTCAAATCATACCATAGGAGTGGAATTTGGCTCAAAGATAATAAATGTCGGTGGTAAATATGTGAAGTTACAGATATGGGACACGGCCGGCCAGGAGCGGTTCAGGTAGCTCTCTTTCTCATTGACTAAGAATGCTCGAACTTGGACTGTTTAGCTAGACTCCCTCACTGTGTGTGGTCTCAAAGCAGCATGCATACAGAATTCAAAAGCTCCATCTGGACACTCTCACTTCTGAGATACGAAAACAAACGATCACTAGGTGACTAGACCCTCGGAGGTGGCAACTCGGTCAGGAGGATGCGGTGCTAGGTATCCATGCAGTTGGCTTTTGGTTTCAGTCTGTTTCAGTCTGTTTGGTGTTTTGAGCCAGTGTCTAACTGTGCAGTCTAGGTAGACCTCAACCCCACAACCTTCTTGTATCAAGCTCCTGAATGCCAGGATGACGGTGTGTAGCACCATCCCAGCCATATGCTTTTAGATTAAAATCAAGGCAAAGCAACAAGACAAATGGCTTTTTCCACATTACCCGTCTATGAGGAACTTTTAAACACCCATGGAGGGTTTTTACTCCTTTACACTACCTGGAAAACGCTGTGACAGTTGCTATGAATCCTGCAGGACACATTTGCACAATTGGCACTCAGAAAGACTAACTCCAGACCCCTGTTAATGAGGTTGTGTGGTCGGTATCCTATAACAGTGAATGCACGCGGTGTGTGAACATTTTAGTCATGCATTCTTCAGAGTACACCAAGTCATAGAGTCAAGATTCAGTGTGGAAGAAGTGACCACTCCCCCCCACACACATTCACAGGCTTTTCACCTTTTAATTAAACATGGGGACAGAGTGTGGTAGTACGCATAGTCCTGGATACTTTGGGGGTTGAGGCAGGAAGATTGCTTGAGTCCGGGAGATCAAGGCCAGCCTGGCCAATATAGTGTGAGACCACAGGAGGTGCCACAGCAAGTGTTATTTTGCTGATATAAAACCTAACAAGATGACTCAGTGGCTGGCTAAAGACTCCTGCTGGGAAAGCCTAACAGGCCAAATTCCATCTCCAGAACCCATGCAAAGGTGGAAGTAAAGAAACTGACTCCATAAAGTTGTGGTCTGACTCCCACAGACATGCTGTGGAACCCTCATGAGCCACCCCAACATCATACGCACAATAAAGTTTAAAAAAACTAGCAAAGAGAGACCAGTTGGTATTACAGGGGAGAAAATACTGAACAACAAATCACTGAAAATGTGAGGTGGACGAAGGCCCAGACCTCAGTAGAGCCAGGGGTGAGGAAGCGTATTGCGTGGGTCAGAGTATATGTGGCCCCTGGCAGGAATCTAGGCTGTTCCCATCTGGGGCTTTTCCTGGGAAGGAGGAAGGGAACAACACAGGGAAGGAGGGGAAGACAGAGATGTGAGGGACTCCTGGTGCCTGCTGCCCACAGAGAGCCACATGCAGACCCACGAACCTCCTGACCTAAAGAGCTGCTTAGCAGAGCTCTCCCTGCTTTGGAGAGAGCGCTCTGTGTGTCCTGGCTCTATGTCAAAAGGAAGCACGTTTTTTTGTGGGGAGAAGTGAAGGGCCTCGATTGTTAGAAGCCCCTGTCATTCCTTCAGGTCTGTGACGAGAAGCTACTACAGAGGTGCAGCTGGGGCACTCCTTGTCTATGACATCACCAGGTAATGTCACCTCCCCATCACTCAGGCTACTTGGTGTTCTGCACCCCCATGTTGGTGAGATGTATGATTTAGTTGGTCTAGATAGGCAGCCTGGCTGTACCCAGGAGGCTTCTGGGCCCTTGCCTGGGGGCTCATAAAGGTCTTTAGTGTGTATGAGGTGTTGGGACTGAAACAAACCTTTTGCCTCACCCTTCACACCATGTGGGACACGCTCCTCAAGGTCTACAAGGCTCTGTGCCTTCCCAGACACAAGGCTAAAGATACAGACTCAGGCTCAGATCAGTGGGCTTAGAGACCAGCTCCAGCCAGTGGCTTTTCAAACTCCACAGGCCTGGACTTCCCTGTTTTGGTCTTGGTTTCCTCATTCATAAGGGTAAAATTATTGGGTCCTTAGAAAGCAGTGGTTAAAATCAACAAATGAAATAATACTGTTGCAATTACTGGCTACATGTAACAACTTAGTTTTACTCCTGTGTTGCTCTGGCCACATTTCAAATGTTCCATGCCACATGTGGCAGGTGACCACAGGACTGGCCAATACAGCTTGTAGCACATTCCTGTCTTGAAAATCTCACCAATCCACTGACCTCAGAGTTAGCAGCATTGCCCTGGAAACACATGATCTTTTTGAGGTTCCACCAAGAGGCCCTTCCTGGGAGGAACCTGACCCAGGAGAACAGCTAGGCTGCCTTCCTCTCCTGAGAGGGGATGACTTCATCCTCATCCTCCCAGTGCCATGAGACTCAACCTGCCAGGGTGTGACATTACTTGTTCGGGTCCTTAAATGTGGGAGCCAACCTGCAGATCTGAGCTGGTCCTGGGTAAGACAAAGCCAGGAAGTCCTTTGTAATGTCCCTAAGCCCCAGGAAGTCCTTGCAAAGTCATTGTGGTGGATTCCTGTGGGTCAAGGTACCCACAAATCTACAGGTGACCATGATTAGTGTAGGCACGTACCTTTTACACACTCAGGGTTCAAGTGCATCTGTGAAGTGAGGGAAAGCCCCTTTTTGAACCCAGAGTGTTTAGCAAAAGCTAAACAGAGCCAGTAGGTCTGATGTATCACCAAGCATTCAGGTTCCCACGGCACCTCTGAGGTGCTGTTGATAAGCAGTGTGCATGGTGAGGATGACTGGAAACAGTTGCTAGTTTTATAAAATACATGTATTATTTCCACAATCTTATGTTACACAGCCGAGAAACCTACAATGCGCTTACTAATTGGTTAACAGATGCCAGAATGCTGGCGAGCCAGAACATCGTCCTCATCCTCTGCGGGAACAAGAAGGACCTGGATGCCGACCGCGAAGTCACCTTCCTTGAAGCCTCCAGGTTCGCACAAGAGAACGGCAAGTGACTTTTTCCTCTTAGAGAGTCTCTCAGGGTGGTCTGGGCACAGTGACATTTGGGGGGGGTGCTTAAACGACCTGGTGGAGTTTTAAAATTAAACTGTCTTATGAAACTGTGGAGTCTCCACTGTCAACTTAGGCTACTTGAGCATAGCTTAGTTCTGCTGACAAAGGTCAAAGGGCTGAGGAAAGTAAGGTATGTCCCATCTGCGGGGCTTTTATGTTAGCTGTCCTAGGGTAGCACTTGAAGCGTAATTGGTAAGGCCATCATCCTACATAGAAAGGAGGCAGAAGAAACAGCCAGCTAGCTTCATTTTCTTCCATTAAGTCATTCATTCAACGGTAACAAACTTCTACCTTACTTTTTTTTTTTTGAGACAAGAGTCTTTTTATATAGTCTTGGCTGTCCTGGAGCTCACTCTGTAGACCAGACAAATTTATTACTGTCAAAACTGCACTGCAGAAGGAACAGTTGCCTGCAGAGATAACAGCATTATAAACATGCAGGGAGCACCTTCATTCTGAGCCAGCTGAGACTAGCTGACCCTTACATCCATATCTGGTTGGAGTCAGACAGAAGCCTGCTCTCCCAGCTGGGTGGGTGTTTACTAAGAATAACATGACCTAGGCTTGGTGTTTTGGGTCTGCAGTCCTTGTACTTAGGAGGCAGAGGCAGGAAGGTTACTGACAGCTTGAAGGTAGCCAGAACTATACAGTGAAACTCTGTTTCAAAAGGGGGGTGGGGGGCAGAGGAAGGTAGGAAGAAAGAAAGCGGAAAGAGAACCAGTTACGTCTACACACATGAGACATGTGGTCCCAACCTTCCTAATGCTGCCCCTGTAATACATACAGTTCCTCATGCTGTGGTGATCCGACCAGAAAATTTTCATTGCTACTTCACAACTGTAATTCTGCTACTATTACGAATCTTAGGCAATCCCTATGAAAATCATTCAGCCCCTAAGGTCATGACCCACTGGTTGGGAACCAGTGTTTTAGCATTAGCTAGTTTGTTTGTATGGCTTTGATTTTTCAAGAGAGAGCTTCTCTGTGTAGCCTTGGCTGTCCTGGAACTCGCTTTCTAGACCAGGCTAGCCTCAAACTCACAGGCATCCACCTGCTCGCCCCCCCCCCCCCAGTGCTGGGATTAAAGGTGTATACCACCACCCCACCTCCACCCTGCAACCCCTGCTCCCCAACCCCTTGGCATTTTAGAGCTGTTTAGAAAGCAGGAGCTGTTTAGCATGATCAGGAAAGCTGTCCATTAGTACAGCTGTGCTGCATATGCCAGCAGGAGCAGGCTTTCCGCTGTTTTCCCCTGCTTTCCCCTGCTCCGGAGATAAAGGAGCATGAATCCAAGTAGTCCAGCAGAACTAGAGAGCTGGTTCAATGGATAAAAGCACTTGTTCTTGCAAAGGACTCAAGTTCGATTCCCAGCTTTACCATCTCCTTGGACACCAGATACCCATGTGGTGTATAAACTTCTTTTCAGGCAAAACACACAAAAAAGTAATAAAAATCAATTAAATGGGGCTACACAACCTCCCCAATTATTATTAATGATTAGTATTAATGATTAGAAGAGAGCTAAATTAGTAAAAATTATGCCCAAATGCACGCATTTTCAAATCGAATATAAATTAGAAGCTGTGGACAGGGATGACTTTCCTTGGACAGTGGGGCTGTGTGTGGCTGGGACAGATGGGTCCTGCCATTGTGTAGTGCAGTGCAGTGATTTATCAGCACACAGATCACTTGGAGAAGAAAGTTTGGCTCTAAGTCACAATTTTAGCCAACCAGCCCCCACTCATGTAGTGACTGACACAGTTCTTAATGTGCTTCCTTCATCCCATCAGCTCAGGGGTCAGGGCACAACCATGGTCATTCTTCAGAAAGGGCTGGGCTCCCATAACTTAACACATCAACACACCTGTATCAACATACCCTATGATCCCAGCACTTGGAAGGCAGGGTCAAGAGGGTCAAGAGTTCAAGACCAGCCTCAGCTACGTGAAACCTTATCTCATAAAAACAGACAAAAAAATTATATATTTATATGTATTAATTTTATATTTATAGAAAGAGAAGGTTTAGGTACTGGATTCTGCATGTTACTACATGAGAATCCTGAATAGGCTGTCAGCAGTTACAAGTCACTGTCATTGGGCCAACAAGATGCCTCAGTGGACAAAGGCCTCCAAGCCTGAGGACCTGAGTTCCATCCCTGTGGCCTACATAGAGGAAGGAAGAAAAGCCTGACCTACAAACTGTCCTCTGACCACTGCACCCACACCGGCACCGTAGCACTCTCTCCAAAATGAATGAGAAACTATAACGAGATTTTAAAGACCACTCTCTCCCACCTTGCTAAATGTGGCTCCCTCTCTTCTTTGATACCATTTGTAGAGCTGATGTTCCTGGAAACTAGTGCACTGACTGGCGAGAACGTCGAAGAGGCTTTCATGCAGTGTGCAAGGAAAATACTTAACAAAATTGAATCAGGTACCAGCCTTTCCCTGGCCGCATCTGTGGGTTTTGCCCTGTGACTCAACAGTGCCCCCTGCTGGCTGGGATGAGCAGGGCTGTAGTAAAGCACTGCTATATAGTAAGTTAGTCATATTTGCTTGAGAGAAGCAAGCTCCCAGGAGTCACTAGTCAGGGTCAGGTGTCCACAGGGTGCTATCAAAATTGGGTTGTTATAGACTAGTAAGTGAACATTGCTATTGCTTAGTTTTAAGTTAATTTTTTTTATGCATAATACCGTCACACTCAAACACTCAAATTCAAAATCCACTCAAGCATCCAGAACTCAGGCTCAAGTGGCTCAGAGGTGAGAAGCACACACTGTTCTTGCAGAGGATCCAAATTCCATTCCGTTCCTAGCTAGCTGGATAGCTAGCTCATAACTGTCTCTAATTCCAAAGGATCCAGTGCCCTCTCATGGCCTTCTTGAGCACCTGCACACATGTGTGCATGCACACTTTAAGTAAATTTTTTGAAAAATCCAAAAGCCCCTGAAGTCAGCCATTGCTATGGGCTCTTGATTCTCCCAGGAATATTTAATGCCATATATTCAATCCAGGCACTGGGGCAATAGCATATAAACGTGAGGACCTCAGTTTGATCCCTAACACCTGAGTAATAATCTGGGTGTGGTGGTACATGCTAGTAATCGAGGCACTGGTAAGGTAAAGTCAGGAAGACCCTCGAGGCTCACTTGCCAGTCTGCATTGCCAAACAAGTGAACCCTAAGTCTCAAAGAATCCATGTTTCAAAACAAACTGAGCTCTGGTATCCATGTTAGACACGTGCACACATGTTACACACTACACATATACTTTTTAAAATTAAGGCATTTCTTTTCCAGCCCAGTGTGGCAGTGAACACCTTTAATCCCAGCATTAGGGGGCAGAGACAGACAAATCTCTGCATTCAAGGCCAGTCTGGTCTACATAGCAAGCAAAAGACCAGCCAGGGCTACACAGTGAGGTCCTCTTTCAAAGAACAAAAAATGTTTTTAGTAGATATATTTTTGTTCTTCACAATGAAGATACAAATGCATGAGATATTACACTTTGCCCTTTTTTACTTACCTTGTTTGGGGAACACAGAATCACAGGCATTTTCTTGGTCCTCAGGTGAGCTGGACCCTGAGAGGATGGGCTCTGGTATTCAGTATGGAGACGCTGCCCTGAGACAGCTACGGTCACCTCGACGTACACAGGCTCCAAGTGCACAGGAGTGTGGCTGCTAGGCACCCCAGCACACAGGTGGGTGTTGGGGGCCCTGCATCCTAGGCAGAAAGGAGAGGCTGTAAAACTGCAGTGGGAGGGGAGAGGAGAGGCTCATAGGAATAGGTCTGTGAGGGCAGAGGTCTACCCCGAAGGACTGGCACTGCAGGGGCTTTTCCCAACCATTCAGAAGCAAAGGCAGGACAGACAGGGAGAGCCCAGTGGTCCTGCTGTGGCCATTCTTCCCTCCAACCATGGAGTACACTTGAGCATCTCCAGAACCAGCAAGCTCTCCACTAAACTTTTGATGGCTCCCTCTCCCATTTACAACAGTGGACATTTTTGTCAGAGAAGTTGGGCTCACTCTATAGCCTACGTGGGCCTCCACCTTAGGATAATCCTTCTGCCTCAGCCTCCCTCCCAAGTCCTGGGATTACAAGTCTATATGCTGAGCTCACAGTGGGCTGGCTAGCAGTGTGAGCCAGTGTTGAACCAAAGATAAAACTGTCTGTTGGGCTCTGAGCTGTTTGGCCTTTACAAGCACAAAAGTATCTGAATCACCGCTTCTATGTTTCTCAGGTTCAGCAATGGTTTCTGGAGCACAGCTGCCGGAGCCTGAAGCACCTGGAGTTTTTACTACCATCTTTTCTACTCTGCATAGAAGTAGATCTTCCTGGGGAACGGTGCACACTGGCAGCCAGGGCTCAGCAGCCATTCTGCAAACTAACTCAGCGGACAGTACCTTTAGATGCCACATGTATGCAGATCCCTGCCCCACGTGTACCCTTCATGTTCCGTTAAACCAAGCTTGTGCTGCCCACGGCCCAGCACGTCCCCACAGCACACAGCCAGTGTGACAAGATAGAACCCTGCACTCAATGAGCTTTTTTTTTTTTAAACTCACAGGAAATGCAGTTGTGAATGAAAGAGAGAGTATGCTTTTCTCATTGCGTTGGTTAACTCCCAGGAGTTGCAGTTGTGAACGTGAGCGTGCTTTCCTCATTGTGTTGGTTACATGTATGACTCAGTATGAAAGGACTCTGGTGTGAACAGCCAGTGCGTTTCTTATTTAATCCCTCTCACTCCCTTTTACACTGTTTCTGTGATCCACACCTGAAATGCTAAACCCACAGGACTCATTAACACCTGGAAATAAAGTGGAACCAATTTTCTCATGCACAGTACGCTGCCCTGCTCTGTGGACTGCCCATCCTGCTTGGCTTCCACATCACTCCCACTGTCTTCCTGCCAAAAGACCCACTGTTGACCGCGATGCTTTTCCTAAAGCTCAGTGTAAGGGCATCGTGGCCTCTTTTCACATTGTATGTTGTTTTGTGGTCATTTTCAGGAAACTCACTACCTCTCGAGCAAAGGATATTGCTTACTAAGAAACCTTGGGCTAGGTTAAAGTGCTCGGTTTGCATGTGCAAGGCCCTGGGCTTGATCCCCAGCAAACACCTCCACACCACACCCAGAGGCCCTGCCTGTGACCCAGAAGCCCTGCCTGTGACCCAGAGGTCCCCAATAGTTTAGTTTCCTTTGGTATGCTAGCTATGATCAGGTGACTGAAGTGGGCAGCAGCTCTATACACCCAGTGGAGGTTGTTCCAGTATCCTGAAGTGATTGTGGCCCTCAAAATAAGCTTAGTGCAACAGTGCAAACTTTCCCTAAATGCAATTTTGTTGCTATTTAAGAAATCCAGGGGGCTGGTGAGATGGCTCAGTGGATAAGAGCACTGACTGCTCTTCCGAAGGTCGTAAGTTCAAATCCCAGCAACCACATGGTAGCTCACAACCACCCATAATGAAATCTGACACCCTTTTCTGTGTACTCATTTATAATAATAAATAAATCTTTAAAAAAAAAAAAAAGAAAGAAATCCAGGATGCAGGATATAGGATGCAAGAATGAGGGCTGACAACTTCTAGCTTCCATCTCGTGGGACACCCCCCAAGTCCCACTGCCTAAAGACCCCCACCAGAGGTCCATGGGGTTAAAAATGCTCAGACAGGACAAAAAAAACAAACAAAAACCCAAAAAAACAAAACCAAAAAAACCCTGCTGCTTCAGAGATTTTTAAAAAAATCTTGAGATACTTTGTGTTTAAGGATCGATAATTTCGACGGCGTTCCCGGGACACCATCCATGGTGCTGACTTGGATGCTGGTCTCCATGTGGTCGTATCTGAGAAGCTCTGCAGGGATTTGCCCCGGGAACTGGACATCCATCTCATGACGTGGGTCCTATGTCAGATGTAACTGTGTCTTGTACAAGCCTGGATAAAGAGGGAAGACATTCATAAAGAACAAATGATAGGTAGACCAGCATACAGACCTTAACAGACCACTAACCCACCTCCTCTGTAAAAGTGAGTAGCAAAAAAATATGTAGTTCTGCCAATCAAACGCCTGTTTTGAGGACTGAGTATATAATTCAGTTGCCAGAGTAACCACGTAGCATGCATGAAGCCCTGGGTTCTTGCATCTCCAGAACTGCAGTAACTAGGTGGCACACACCTGTTATCCCAGCAGTTCAGAGGCAGAGACAGGAAGAGCAGGAAGTTCAAGGTTATCCTTGCCTATTTAGTTCCAAAGCCAGTCTCGGCTATGTGAAACCCTGTCTCAAAAGGAGGAGGAGGTCGTCATCGTTCCAGGACAGTCAGGGCTACATGGAAAGACTCTGCCTCCCAACCCACATCCACTTCAAATTGACATGCAAGTATTTTGAAACAACCAGGTCACGTTTAAAGGGTTACAGTTATATTGGCCACAGAGTATGTAGCAAAGACTTCACCTGGGCCAGGAACTGCAGAATTGGCCATGGCATAGCACCGGTTTAATCCAGAAAGTAGATCATGCAGCTATCCTGTTTCTCTTGAGGAGTGAACTTACCAGGAAAGCAAAGTCTCACTTTCGCCTGCACTGGGCCTCTCCCACACCTCTCCAACTAAGGTTTCCAGAGTCCTCCGTGTCAGGGAGTCCCATTCCATTTGCAAACTCTTTTAAAGATGTTGTTAACATGAAAGCTTTGCAGAATTCTCTGTGTGTACTGCTTTGTTTCCTGCCATGTGGACACCCCAGTGCCTCCTGTGTGCCAAGCAAACACCTATCACTCAGCTACCTGCCCAGCATGGTAGACTCCTTCTGGAAATGAAGGCTTCAACAACAACTCCCTTGCTCACTCTCCTTTCCTGCCATTTAGTCTAGCGCTTGAGATGTGAGCACAGATCTTTGAATTATCAGGCAACCCTCAGTAAGACACAACTACAAAGACGTTGCCTGGCGCTGACATGGGCATGTGCTGCTGCACCACGAGCAGGTGAGATACCTACTGCTACCTGCAAAAGTGTATAAACATGTTAGGAACTCATGAGGCGGAGAGAAGGAGCGGGCACATAACCAACGCAAGTGCTCAGACATCCTCTAAACACACAGTTTAAGAATACATTCCTATTTTCTCTCATTCTAGCCAAGCTGGGCATCCTTACTTCAATATTCTGCTTAATCCTAAAGTAAAAGCAGCACAGAAAACAAAAATGCTTATGGAAAAACTGTTTTAATTAAGACCTTAAAATCTTATTTTTTAAAAGGACTTTTATATCATTTATTTTAAATATGACCGGATTCTCAAACATTTTCAGATGTTTCCAGTATAGAAGTTAATTTTAAATTATCTCACTGCTCCTAGAATAGGAAAAAGTTGTTAAGATCAATTCGTTAAAATTTTCAGAGGTTCAAAAAGTAATCACCATTTTTTTAAAAGGAGAAAATTTGAACCCTAAACATTAGGGATTCAGGTGTGGGGAGTCACCACTAATTCATACTGACTTGTTTGCGGTGTGTGAGCAATAAATGTTCTCCAAAGTCCTGATCATGTGTGCCTGTGTAAAAAGAACGTGGCAAGCCTTTAATCCCAGCACTTGGGAGGCAGAAACAAGTGGATCTCTGTGTTCGAGGCCAGCCTGGTCTACAGAGTGAGTTCCAGGACAGCCAGGGCTAAACAGAGAAACTCTGTTCTGAGAAAAGTAAAAAAAAAAAAAAAATTGGTAAGGACAGCAGCAGGCCTGTGAGCACACCTCAGCCTGCACATCTACACATGTAGGCAAAAGGACGCCCGTCTGTCTTCTGAGCCAGTGTGAAGGCCAGGGTCGGGGCCTGTGTCCCTCCCCACCTATCTTTCTGAGATTGTCAGGTGCAGCTTGATGATGCAGGGAATGCAGGCTTTCAAGGCATGGCTCAGGTCCCAACAACCTGAGCTACTGTGCCAATTACTCTGATGATGTGACATTTGGGGACTATGTAGTCAACACAGTTATCACTAGCAAGTTGTATTTGGACAACAGGTAGAACTTACTCTTTAATTAAATATACACCTCAGAGGGAGGGCTCTGCACACGGGGACTGTACAAAACTAGGCAGGTATTTTAAAAGTTTTTTTAAAAACACTCATAAATTCTTTAGTATGCATTTTCAAAGCTTGATACAGTTCTCAGCTGACATCGTGTGACAGTCTCACATGGAATCTGCGTTCTAGAAATTATCATACTCAAAAACCCAAAGTAAAAATACCATGGAAATGCTCAGCCACACACCCAACACTGGGTTTTACCCAGCAAGCTCAGATGCTGAGTGGGTGCAGGCGAAAGATGTCCCTGTCTCTCAGGAAGAACACGGTGCTTATCCTTCTGGGAGTCTTCTGCAGGGTGGCCAAGGCACCCATCTCATGGAAACATACGTTCTTTAAAGCCTTTTTCTTTCTTTTAAACCCCGACAGTGGTTCCCTATTAAAGGAAGAACGTTACCGTCAGGCCAGCACCTGCCCTATTCTCCCACAGTATGGCAGCAAAGATGACCCGGCCAGAGATCAAGCAGTCAGGTTTCGAACCTAGACTATCAGCACTGTGCACGATGCTGTCGCTAACTTCCGTAAAAGAGAAAGCACAAGGCAGGCAAGGACACACTAATGGTGTCTGCCGGTCCCATCCCCACAGGCCAAACAAACCCAGTTCATTAAATGTCACTGCAGGTCATGTGCTCTCAGCATCTTCATCCGCTGTCTCTCCCAGAAGAGGGGAATGGCGGTCAGACTTAAGCAGCTGCCTGCAGTTAAAGGAAAGTCACTCAAATGAAATGTCATCATTGCTTTAAACATGCTTTGCATGTTGCTCATTGGAATGTACCAGAACTATTAAACTATGTATTAAATAAACGTCTAAGGGATGACTTAGGGAGAAAAGGTGACCCTCGCTCTGGCCAGAAAATTCTTAAATATTACAGTCTACACGAGGATGAATCTATCACACGTAATTGTTCTGCAGCCCCTGAAGCTCTGGCTCATCAGGAACAGCCTGGATCTCCATGCCTGCTTTCCTGGGTGTCGGCTCTGTGCATGGCGAACTGCACGGTGAGTCCTGAACAGTGGACAGGAGGCCCTGCCAACTGTGGAATGTGGAGCTGATCGGAAAGGGCAGCTCTGACTGGACTACAGGAGGGGTGGATGGGAAGCGCCTAGAGCCGGTGAAAGGCACTCGGTGTGGGTATCTCCAAAGGTTAAAATCTTTAAAATAAAACTCTTACAAGAATATCAAGACTTGGGGACTTCATAAACAAGTCACCATCTATGGCTTCCATGGTCTGTCCCACTACTAGGGCAGGTGACCAACCATCATGAAAGCAAAACCATCTCTTGGAATTTCCTAAGGGGGGGCCTTGCAGGACCAGTCGGTTTCTTCCATTCATGTGTGGTCTCAGTTGCCAGTTTTTGTTTTCCTTTTCTTGAATGAACACTCGAAAGAGGATGCCCCAGGATCTACGCCCTCGCTGAGTAGCACCGCATGTACTCTGTCAGCCACGGGTTCTCTGCAGACGACGGCTTTACCCTCTGGTTCTTTTCCACATCCACCGAGTGAGCCCGCTGCCTCTGGGCAGCCAGCTTCCTTTTCTCCACCTGTCTTCTATTCTTGGCTCGAAGTGCTGATTCATGAATCTACAGAAAGGTCAAAAATAAAGGTAGTAGCTAAGTGAGTTAGAGCTGATTTTTGTGAATATCTAACTAAAAGTCTGGGGATACAGCTCAGCGCAGCCTAGCACATAAAGTCCTGGGTTCTATCCCCAGGCGTAGTGATACACACCTGTGACCCCAGCACTCGGGAGGTAGAACCAAGAGGATCGTAAGTTCAAAGCTAGCCTTGGCTACATGGAAATCTCAGTGCCAGCCTGAGGTACATGAGACCCTGTCTTATGTTACTTATTAGTCTGATCCCCTGAGGTAAGGAGTCAATGCCAGTCTATGGCATCAACGCTTGCTTCACAGAGTAAACTGGCCCATCCCCACCCCATTCCCAAAGACAGCAAAGCTGAGCAACAGAAAATTCAATTTACTCTTGCAAAGTTTCCAGAACCCAAGCTGGGTGGCTCACAACTGTCTATAACTCTAGCCTCAGGGGATCTGATGCCTCTGGCCTCCAAGGGCACCTGCACTCACGTATGCAGACCCACATATACACATAACTAAAAACAAAAAATATTTTTTAAAAGATAAAAAGTTTATATAGAGGGCTGGAGAGAGGGCTCAGTGGTTAAGAGCACTGACTGCTCTTTCAAAGGTCCTGAGTTCAATTCCCAGCAATCACATGGTGGCTCATAATCATCTCTAATGGGATCCAATGCCCTCTTCTGGTGTGTCTGAAGACAGCTACAGTATTGCTCATGTACATAATAAATATATATATATATATTTTTAAAAAGTTTAGATAGAAATGGTAACCACCTAATTTGCATCTAATCTAGGGCCAGCTTGGGAAAACTGCTGTTTTTAGGATTGGTTCATTTGTTTGTTTGTTTATTTGTTTATTGAGACAGGATCTTGCATGTAGTTCTGTCTGGCCTAGAACTCACTACATAGATAAGACTGGCTATAAATGTCAAGGATCCTTCTGCTCTGCCTCCAAAGTACTGAGGTGATATGGGGTACCACCACACCAAGCTCTAGAAAACTGTGGGCACTCCTCCATGTTAAGCAGGTCAAAGAGTTAGTTATCCAGAATGCTTTAAAATACTGCACTAAAAATGTAGAGGACAACCAGGTTCGGGCACACAAGCCTGTTAAAATCCCTAAATTGGCAAGAGGATCAGGAGTTCAAGGTCATCCTCAGCTACATCCTGAGTTTCAGGCCAGTTTGGGCAACATGAGCTCTCCTCTCTCCTTCTCCCCCTCCCTCTCCCTCTTTCCCCTCTCCCCTTTTGTGTGTGTGTGTGTGTAAAATGTCACGGGAGTTTATCAGTTAAATTAGTCCCGGGGACTCGTGAGAATCCTGTTAACAACTCCCTTGTCTCAGATTCCTCTTCAGATAAACAGCATCTGCCACCTACGTGCTTCTCCGGGAACCTGCCTGGCATCACAGGGAAACCACGTTTGCAGTTCCTCTTCCTGCCTGTTCTTAAAGTGTCCTCATGTCTAAATATCTCAGGCCTTGAGAGAATGACAAACCAAGGCTGAGCCAGATGACTAGAGCGCAAGGGAAGAAAACACTGTGGCTGACACATAGGAAATCATCAAGCTGAATCTCATCAGAAGGGAAAACAGAAGTCCCCAGTAGACACCAGTCAGTCAGCAGAGTGGAGGAGAAAACCTTGGTTAAGATCCCCAGGTTACCAAAGCTGAGGGCAACTGATGCCTCTCCAGGGATAACTCCAGCTCCCACTGTGCTCCGGACCACAGGACTCACACCACAAAGACTTCTGCCTCCTACCTTCATCAGACCTTAGCCCTGGCTGTAGCCCCAGTCAACCGAAGTCTGCTCCATCTTTCTAGGACCAGAGCTCCCTTCTTTTGGCTTCCATGGACCCCCCACATGACCCAAGGACCTCCCGTGGCCCCGAGCACCACAGCCATAGGAGAAGTGCCCCGAGGCAGCTCAGGGCCCGGCTCAAGGCACACCTCGTGCACAGAGGCCGACGCACAGACGTTGTGTGTCTTCTGGCTCCCCATGTCCATCTGTCTCTCTCCCCAGCCATAAAGAGCGAACGGGTGCTTGTTCTCTTTTATTTTGCTCGTCGATCTTTGGGGGCTTCTGGTGGCTTTCTTACTTCCTCTGGCACATAAGGCACTAGGCTGTTGTCGAGGGCCGGGGCCACTGGGCGCCCTGTCAGTC
Organism: Montemys delectorum; assembly: GCA_019843815.1. Classification (NCBI taxonomy): domain Eukaryota; kingdom Metazoa; phylum Chordata; class Mammalia; order Rodentia; family Muridae; genus Montemys; species Montemys delectorum. The sequence continues at coordinate 24,494 of JADRCD010215752.1, read as the reverse complement.
TCTCTTGTCCTGTGTTCTTCAGTTTTCTCTTCTGTGTCCTTTTTTGGCGGTGCTTTTGAAAAAAAGAGACGAGACGGGATGGAAAAACTTTAAATCAAGTTCATATATAGTGACTTAAGTTGAAAAAATAATAAAAAATTTTATTGGGCCAGGGACACGTTTAACTTAACTCTACAGGTTTTACTTAAGGCCAGCTACAGAAGCAAATTACCAACATTAAACCGAAACAATTCCAAAGTAACCGTCATGGCCATCCACAGGAGTCACTGTCACTCCACAAACGAGCATGTACGAGCTGTAGCAGCTCCCGTCACAGGTCCCCGAGGGCTCCTCTGTCAGATGCTCCCTTTGGGGACAGACCAGGCAGCCCTCTCTGGGCAGTTACTGAAGACCAGTCTCTAAGTCACCCCCAGGAGTTAGACCCTTCTGCTTCCTTTCTGATGTACCTTGAGGAAAACCTCCTTATCTGTGCCTTACAAGGAGGTGGTTGTTGAACTGAGTCCAAGGGCTCCTGTCACACAACAGGATGTGGTCACCATAGCCACCCAAGTGTCCCCTTTACAGCATCCTCAGAGACACTGCAACAGGAGTGACCTCATGAGCCAGGGCCACAGTGGTGGGCTTCGGGAGGTAATATCCTCGCAGGCTCAAGAGTTTAGTTTGAACACCTGACCCCCCGCTGGCAGTGCTCCTTTAGGAGGCTGAGGAATCTCTGGGAGGTGGAGTCTTGATAGAAGAGGTGAGTCACCACAGAATGATTATTATGGGTTGTAGCCTAATCCCAGTTTTGACCTGATTTCTGTTTCCAGAACCACCAAGCTATAAGCAAGCAAGCAGCCTCACCCTAGCCGCCTCGAACCCTGCCGGACCTCCCCCATCATGATGCCGCATACCCTCTCCAAGGATGGAGACCCTTCCTCCCTTCAGCTGTTTCGGTGACGAGAGAGGAAACTGACGTGTATGGTGGGAGGGGGGTGATGGATGATGTCAGCAGACCTAGGAGTGGAGGGTAGTGGGGGAGGGGCGGGGGGGAATCTATGTGGTTGCCCAACCTGAGGTAAACATCAGGTATTTAAGAACATTCCAGAATGTCTCGATTTCCCTTACCTACCTTTTGACATTTTAATACCACCATCCTTTATAAGACACGATTTTTGCATAAATCCTTCCTGAGCCTGTTTCCTTCCCTCCTACACACACACTGGAATATGAGCTCCGTGTGAGTCACCCACTGCTCAAGCATTACGTACATACCCTCCTCCGTCAGCGGCTGCAGAGCTTGGTTCTTCTTGACAACTACCCAGACTGCTGGAACAAAACTAGGCCCCCTCAGAGAACAGCCCCTCAGCCCTGATGCCCTTGGCTGAGTATCTGTTTCATACGCCTTTACAAGGAGAGTGTTCCCTGTGTGGGCGATCCAGACAGCGCGCCTGATTGTAGGAAACCTTCACTTCTGCCTTAGCTTCGCCTGAGCTCTAACAACCCATTCATTTTACTGAGCAGCTTAAGTATCAAGACACAAGCCACACCTGGGGTCTAACGCCTACACCTTAGGCCGGACTGCAGTCCCAGCAGGGGAGCTTCCCAGGGTGAAGGAGCACCGGGTTCCACTTACTCACTGCCTGAGCACTGCACGTTGTACCCTTACCTCAGTATAGGATGAGAAAAAGAGGGAAGCTCCAGTCAAAGCAAAGAGAAGGCCGGGCAGTGGTGGTGCACACCTTTAATCCCAGCACTTGGGAGGCAGAGGCAGGTGGATTTCTGAGTTCGAGGCCAGCCTGGTCTACAGAGTGAGTTCCAGGACAGCCAGGGCTACACGGAGAAACCCTGTCTCGGGGCGGGGGAGGGGGGGGGAGTGGCCTGGGACAGGACCTGTGACGTCAAATATGGAGAATAAGGACGTGTGTGTCCACCTGAGTCTTGAATCGCTTCACCTCCTCTCCTCCAAATCTCCCAAGAAAGCATGCCCGGAGAGGACAACAATGTCCTTCTGTGAGGGAAAAGCTTATGCTGACTAGAGAGAGACCCAGAGAGGGACCATCCACTGAAAGGGAAGAGAGGGTTGTGAGCAGCTCTAAGGATGTGTGCATGTGCAGAGTCGACAGCTACAGGCCGGGAGCAGGAGCCACCAGGGAAAACAAAGCCTTTCTGTGCCAAACCTGGACTGGAAGTGAGGGTGATGGTACCTTAGAAATCATGGAGGATTATGGGGCATTTTAAGCTTAGAAATAATGTGGCTCTGTCTATATTTTAAGATGGGTTGGTTAGAAGAATAGAGCCAAAAGCCTGCCAGGAAAGCTGACAGCAGACCAGGGTAAACAGACACACTGGCATCATGCTGGCACTGGGTGGGGTGGGGTGTGGATGGAGGCAGGGGATGGAGGCAGGAGAATCTGATGGGTCTCCATGGATGTTCTAAGCAGATGGTCCTCCAATCTAGGGACCCGAAGTATCCCAGCCATGAAGGAAGGATGGAACAGCCAAGCAGGCTGCTGGTGGACACCCACAGGCACCTGGAGAGATAAGACGGAGTTGAGACCAGGGTCTGAGTACACAGGACTGCCCAGGAGAAATGTGGAATGGGAAGCCAAAAGCGCACAGTTGGATCCCTGGGGACACTTATTTAAGGATGCAGAGAGAGAGAGAGAGAGCCCAAGAGCAAGAGTGGGACAAAGGAAGAGAGACCAGAAGAAAACCTGAGGAAGTGCCACATTCCACAGAAAAGTCAGTGTGCTGGGACGGACACCCTGTAGCTTACCAGTGAGGATCTGGTGTGGGAGAGGACACTCGGGTCAGGGGTCAAGCCAAGTGCAGAGCAGTGAATCAACCCTTTTTACCATAGGACCCCAAACAGCTCAGTGAAGTACAAAAGCTACTGGCCACAGGACCTAGGAACCTAGGCAGGACCCCAGAGTCCAAATGACCTCTACAAATAATTTTCACACCAGAGTGTCACAGAAGACAGCCCAGTATCCAGGAAGAGAAAACAATGCAGAGACAACCAGCTGGAGCAATAGACTGAAGAACTTAAATTATCACCTACAGACTGTGAAATAATGGTGCTTACACTCTGTGCTTAAGGAAAAAGAAAATGATGCTTGAAAATTATTCCCAGCAGGAGACAAAAGATGGACAGAAACAGAAGAAACAAGATAAAACGTATCACTGTAATTTTAATATTTATAAAACTCTCCAAATCACGCCTGGCACATGATAATTAGATTTAAGTATATGCTTTTAAGGTCCTCTTTGAAAGAATGATGTTCAAAATGAGGATATTTTCAGGCAAACAAAAACAGTATTTCCCACAAGAAATTATAATGCTTGTCTCACCAACTGAGAACAGTCAAATTCAAATAAATCCAGGCTTTAGGGTGGAGCTGCCCAATGCAGCAGCCTGTAGTCACATGTGGCTATTAAAAATAAACTCCAGTAAATTAAAAGTAAGACGATTGTGCTTCTCTGTTAGACATGTCACAGATCAACCATTCAGTAATGCCATGGTAGATGCTATAGAAAATGCACCTGCTACCACAGAGCTATTTTGAAGAGTGTGGTTGTAGGGTGGAAAGCAGAATGCAGTCAGGTAGAGAGCTGGTGCATTCCCATCAAGCAGATGTGGAGCATATATGAGTTTTTCATAGCCAAAGCCATGAAAGGGACTCTTCCCACGTCTCTAGAACTGGACTTCATAAACTAAAATTACACAGAACATAGTCTCACAACCATTGGGGAAATGAAGCTACAAACACAGAAATAACTTTCAAATCCTTTTCATTTTTGAGCCCACTGTGGTCACTAATATTCATAACCCCAGAACTGGGCAAGCTGAGACAGGAGGATCACAGTAAATAAGGCTGAGCTTTAGGCCAGCTTGGTACATGATAATCACATATAAGTATATGCTTTTAAAATCTTACTTGAACAAATATTTATAGACTAAAACAGCCTCAAAACAGCAACATATTCACTAAACTTTAAAAACATACACAGGGACGGAAGAAATGGCTCAGGGGGTAAGAAAGAGAACTAGCTATGTGAACCTGAGGTGTAGAGTTCAGATCCAGCACACACGTGAGGAGTCAGGAGCAACACCGCGCCTAGAACTCCAGCACTAGGGCAGGGGCTGTTGAAGAAAAGGACTTCTGCAGCTCACTGGAGCCCAGCCTAGCTCCAAGTTCAGTGGGATGCAGTTGGAAAAAAACACATCAAGTACTTAGCACCAGAAACTGTGCACTTCAAGAAGGTTAAAATAGTAAACTTTGTGTTCTTTATATCTTACCACAAGTTATAATAATCACACTTGGGAGAAGGAAGCAATCGAGTTCAAGGTTACCTCAGCAGGATACTAACCCAGAGGCCAACCTGGGCTAGGAGGTAGCAGGTGCTTGTAATCCCAGGGAGATTGATGGAGGACTGTTGCAGACAGCCCTGGGGCTAATTTAATTACATTTGATGTTAATTCCATTCTCCTGTGAGGGGCTTCAAACGAGGAAAGAGTCCGAACTCAGATGATTTCCTGTAAACCTTCTTCCCTCCTTAATTAATAAAATAAAGGCTAGAGCCGGTGATTGGGCAGAGAAGGAGGGGAAGGTGGAGCTGAAGGTTCTAGGAGAGAAGGAGGAGGGTACAGAGGACAGAGGAGAAGATGGAAGGAAAGCAGAGCAGAAGCACGTGGCCTGGAGAAACCGCAAGTTGTAAAGGGTCTCATAGATGGGGAAGATGGTAGTGTAGTGGTAGGTCTGCCCAATCTAGGCACAGCTTGTATTCATATTGAGTTGTGTTTTCATTGCCAGGGCATATTTGGATTGGAGATTTACTGCAACAGGAAGATCTTTAGTTCAATGTCAGCTTGGGCTATGTGGTAAGAGCCTCTCTTAAAAACAAAATCAGTGTATGGTGGCTTTATGCCATACAGAGGCAGGAGGCTCTCTGAGAGTTCAAGGCCAGCCTGGTCTACAGAGTGAGTGCCAGGACAGCCAGAGCTACACAGAGAAACCTTGTCTCAGAAAACCCAAGAGAAAAAAAGCAAACAACAAAAACAGCCCGCCATGGTGGTGGTAGGCCTTTAATCCTAGCACTCAAGAAACAGAGGCAGGAGGATCTCCGTGAGTTTGAGCCCAGCCTGACATAGTGAGTTCCAACCTATACAGAGGCATATGCTGAGACTCCCAAGAAAAGAAGCCACATAGATAAAAGTTCTTTTGGTACAGAAACAAAACTAATAAGCAAAAGTTAGTTTGGTAAAAACCAAACCAAACAAAAAACAAAACAGTCATAAACTCCTGGCGAGCCTAGTCAAGAAAGAAAGAAATGGGCCAGACATCGTGGTGTCTGGCTTTAACCCTAGCACTCCAGAGGCAGGTGGATCTCTGTGAGCTCAAGGCTAGCCTGGTCTACACAGAGCTCTAGCTAGGGCTACATAGTGAAATGCCGTTTCTAGATGAATGAGTAAGTGAATGAATGAGTGAGTGAATGAGTGAATGAATGAATGAATGAATGAAGCAGAGGCTGGAAAAATGGTTCATCAGTTAAGAGCACTTTCTGCTCTTGGAGAGGACCTGTCTTGACTACCAAATCAGGTAACTCCTGTGATTCCATCTCCATAAAATCCTGTGTCCTCTTCTGTCCAGAGGCAGCCACATGCACATGTGCATATGCACACACATACATATATACCTAAGTAAAGAATAATGAAGCAGGAGGTTCTGTTTAAGTGAGCCTCAATCTCTTCCTTCCCAAAGTCCCGCCTGGTAAAGGCCAGAAGCCACAATGATGAAACCTAGGGGAAGCATTGGTACCACACAAAACGTTCAATAAAATATTGAGAGAAGCAGATAAGACAGAAGCACAGACTCAGATTGGCCAGAGGAGGCCCACTGCCTGGAGAGCTACCCAGAGCAAAAGCTGAGCCCAAAAAGGGTCCACAAGGCACAGGGTTCTCAAGGCCAGGGCAGTGGACCTTTCCAAAGGCACAGTGCCAGCCAGCCCCACCCCACACCCTGCTGAAAAGCAATAAGCGCATCTCCACTGAGAACTGGGTCAGGGCACCCCAACTCCAGGCTTGAGCAGTCTGTTGTAACATCTAAGGAAAACAAGCTGAAAGGGAAAGATACTGTCTGACCCACAGAGGACCTGCAAAGGCGGGGCCCTCCATCAAGCTCTGTTTAATTGTGCACTGTCCCAAAGACCACCCCCATGCACGCTATGAGGAGGGCCCAGCATAGCAGGAAGCTCTGCAAGGGTTGACATAGCAACAGCTCAGCTGGTCTCTCAGCAGAGACCAAGGATAATGCCTATCAGACAAGGTGTGCCAGCCTTGGAAAAGGGCCTGCATCTATCCACAGAGCCTACCAGGCTTCAGGAGTGGTGCCGATTTTGGCTGAGTTTCATATTTGTGACAATGGACAATCCTTTCATAGACTTTTTCTACCCCATCCCACCCCCCACGCTCTGATTGTCCAGGGACTCACACTGTTTGAACAGGCTTGCTTTGAACTCACAGAGATCCACCGGCCTCTCAAGTGCTAGGAACAAAGGCATGCAATACCACTGTCCAGCCTCTTTCTTTCATTCTACCCAAAGTGCCTAATCCTCTCCTCCCTGAATGCCAGAGTAGTGTCTATAGATGGAGAAGCACAGGGTCCTGGACCTGGGATGCCAGCCCAGCAGAAGCCAGGGTGATACCTTCCTAGCAGGACCGGAGGCCTCAGCACACAGAGAGCCCTCCTCTACAGCTTTCATCCCGGGCTCCATGCATGTGGCAGACTGGCTGGTTCCCCTGGGGCAAGATGAGAGGCACCATCTGGGAAGGACACCCAGGAGACTCCCAGAGGGTAAGTTTTAAATGCCCCAGAGAAACAGCCATGTCTCTCTCTTATACAGCCAATAGACAAGCCAACAAACAACCTCAGGACACAGCATCTGGGTCCCTCAGAGCGCTTTCAGGCCTCAGCATTAAACATGAGCAGATAGGTCAGGAGTAGACATCTGGTTATGCCTCCCCCCACTGTGTGTGTGTGTGTGTGTGTGTGTGTGTGTGTGTGTGTGTATGGAGTATGCATGTATAGCAAGTATATGTGTGGATGTTAGAGCAACAGTTGCAGAAGTCGGTTCATTCCTTCCACTATGTGGGACCCAGGAATCGAACTCAGGTTATCAGGCTTGGCAGCAGTCGCCTTTCTGCACTGAGCCATCTCACTAACCCATGGGTACATATTTTAACAAAAAAGACATGGAGATGAATGCAGTATAAAATTATACCCGTAATACCAGCTAGCCAGGTTAATGCAGAATGAAAAGTTCAAGATCAATAGGAGAGACTATACAGATGGTTCAGCAGTTAAGAGCACCGGCTCTTCTTCCAAAGGACCCAGGTTCCAGTCCCAGCAGCCATATAGTGACTCACAACTGTCTGTAACTCCAGTCCCAGGAGATCTGATGTCCTCTTCTGGCTTCCCTGGAGACCATATCTATGCAGGCAAAGCATATATATATATATATACATATATATATACACACACACATATATATATGTGTGTGTGTGTGTATATATAAATACATATATATATGCATATATATACATATACACACACACACACTCCCAGATAGTGTCTCACTATATAGCCCTGGCTGTCCTAGAACTCATTATGTAGACCAGGCTGACCTGGAACTCAGAGAGACCTACATGCTTTTGCCTCCTGAGTGCTGGAATGAAAGGCTTGCACCACCACACCAGATAATAAAATAAAATTCTGAATTTTAAAATGCTAGAAGTTTGATCCAAGAGGCTTATCAGCCAACAAAGAAAGAAATTAATCTGGGCATGGTGGGGCAGATCTATAATCCTAGTACTCAGAAATCTGAGGCAGGAGATTTTCTATAGTGTGAAATCAGTCTGGGCTACAGTATAAAAACCCTGTCTCAACGAAGAGAGAAGAGAAGGAGAGAGAAGAAAAGGATAGTGAGCCAGGAAGCAGAGGAAATGACCTTAAACGGTATTAGGAAATCTTGACCTGCAAGAAGCATCCATATTCAAAAAGCCCAGTACGATGTAGGAAGAAAGGCAGAAAGGCGCCACAGAATCTGAGTCCACCTAGGAGAAAAAGAACCTCTGAAAACTTCTGCCTCCCACCAAAAGAATGCTGAGACAAAAGGTAGAAAGGACGAGGACAGGCATGAGTAGGAAGTGGGGCAGGATTATTTTCCTAATTTTTGAACAGGTTGATTAAAATAACGCACATGTAAACGTTACCAAAAGTAAAATGTAGTTGAAAAGTGCAGCTGTGGAATAAAGAACTGGAGATGGACTAACAGGCCCGCAGCGCAGCATCTTATCTGCTGTAGACCCGCAGTGACGCAGTTGACTAGCAGGGAGAAGCTGGGTTAGATTCCCCAGTATCACAAAAATAAATCTGGGAGTGGTCTTCACCAGTTTTCAAAGCAGAATTGTAGTGAGAGTTTTGGTTTCTTTTTTCTTAAAAAAAAAAAAAAATTATGTTATGTGAATATGTTTTTGTTTTAATCCCAGGTGAAGGATACCAGGCAGGATTCACAGCAGGTGATTATGATTTGCCTCATGCACTAGCAGGAATATGATTTTTGCCAGCTGCAGATAGTTTTAATTCTGGGAACTCTGGAGAGAGCCCCTAAGGGGCCTGGGGTGGTGGCTGCTCCCCCTTGCTGCTGCTCCTGGTTGCTGTCTGTCAAGTGGTTGTGAGCAAAGAGCTGAGAAGAGACACTGGAAATATCCTGATGATTGATGAAGACTGGACTTCCCCAAGGAACCAACGCCCCTGATCCGCAGGAAGTAGTCTAAAGAGGTCTACACCTCTAACTCTTTCTCTCCTACCTAGCGTTTGGGTGTTGGAAGGAATTGGAATGGAATGAGCGTCAGAAGGATGGTAGATAATAGAACCCACTAAAGTAGCCCTCCAAATATGCCAACACTGAACAGCTAGAAAAGTACAGAATTCCTACTAACAAAGCACCCCCACCTCTAACATGGCAGGTGGAACTTAACAAAGAAATTTTCACAGCCACTTCTCAAATAAGAAACAGAAGCCAACAGATCTCATTCATTTGGGGGAAAAAAAAAGCCTCCAGAGAGCAATATAGAATTATAAACAAAAGAAAGAAACAAAAACAAAGAAGGGAAGGAGATACAGTCCCCTAAACAAACAAAGAGAAACAAAACCCTCTAATAACATCTCTTATGAGAAAAGACACAGTGTACCCACCACAAGAACCCAGTCCTTTTTGCAGGTAGGGTAGTACCCTCCTGTGATCCCGGCTGCAGAAAGTACACAAACAATAAACTAGATACTTTTCCCTTTTGAAATTAGATCTCGTGTATCCAGCCCACCTGTAACCCACTTCTGCCCCTCCACCCTTAACCTAATTGCTGGAATTACAAGTATGCACCACCTCGTTTGTGCTGAGGATTGAACCCAGGGCTTCATGCATGTAAACCAGCACTCTGTCCACTGATCTGCCAGGTGTTTGAGAGGACACACATGCTTAACTGGATTTCAACATCACACACTATATACATACACATCACATGGCAAATTATAAATGTGTATAATTTTTGTTTAATAACTTTAATTTTTTAAAAAAAATACTAGACTGGAGGGTCAGTTGCACAGTGCTTTCCTAGTATGTACAAAGTCTTGAGACGGGCGGTGGTGGCACACACCTTTAATCCCACCCAGCACTTGGGAGGCAGAGGCAGGCGGATTTCTGAGTTCGAGGCCAGCCTGGTCTACAGAGTGAGTTCCAGGACAGCCAGAGCTATACAGAGAAACCCTGTCTCGAAAACAACAACAACAACAACAAAAAACAACAACAACAAAAAAGAAAACAAAAGACAAAACAAAGTCTTGAATTCCATTTAACCATAAAACTAACTCTCACCCCCTACCCAAAGGAGGAATGAATGAAATAAAATAAAAATAATTCAAGAAGACTCCCCAGAATTAAAGATAGTTTGGGAGTTGAAGAGATGGCCCATCAGTTAAGAACACAGGTTGCACTTCCAGAGGACCCAGGTTCTATTCCAAGCACCCACATGGATGCTTACAACCTCCAGTTCCAGGGGATGCGACACTCTCTTCTGGTCTCTGAGAAACTGCATGTACATGGTACATAGACATATATACAAGCAAAACACCCACACACATAAAATAAAAAAATAAAGGAAAAAATTAAGAGAGTTTGGTGTAGGGCTGGGTAAATGGCTCAGTGGGTAAGAACAACTGCTCTTCAAAGGTCATGAGTTCAAAAACCAGATCACAAACCACCCGTAATGAAATCTGACGCCCTCTTCTGGCGTGTCTGAAGACAGCTACGGTGTACCTATTTATAATAATAAATAAATCTTTTTTTTTGTTTTTAAAAGGAGAGTTTGGTGTAGGGACTTGCAAGTGACCTGTATCAATTCCTGAGAGTCAGAACAGACAAGATTCTAACAGTCCCCCTGGGAGCAGTTATAGGTATGGGTCAAGAATCAGGACTCAGCAGTGGAGCAACGCCTCCAGATGTCTTAGAAACAAAGAGATGCCGTCACAACCTCAAAAATGATGAGGGTTGTTTTTCCTCAGAATCCAACTTTTCATCCTTTAAGCTGGCAGATGACTTCTACTAATGAGGGGTAAGTCAAAACCTGGCGGTCGCTCCCACCTGTGAGAGAGAAACACTAGAAGTGCCTCATGCAATGCCAAGGACCCTCTTTAGACAACAATGTCAAGCCTGCCAGAAGGGCAGCAGGCAGGCCAGACAGAAGTAGGTCAGTGGCCCCCGGGGGATGAGTTAAGGTGCGTGTGATGATGAACCACTGTACTTAGTTACATTGTGAGAGAGAGAGAGAAAGGACCCAGAGAAGCAAAGTGGGTCAGCTTTGAGCACCCATCCAGTTTCCATGGGCCCAATATCACACAGAAGACTATAAAGACTCTGTAGAAATGAGCATGTCTGTATTAAGAGAGCAGAAATAAAGAGCCAAGGTAAAAACTGGGGCTGGAGTAGGGGGGCAGTGATAAATGTATATAGAAGTAAATACCAGCCAAGTGTACCAGTGCTCACTTGTGGGTGGAGCTACTCAGGAAACTGGAGCAGGAAGATGGCTTAAGCCCAGGAGTTTGAGGCCAACCTGGGCAAAAGAGTAAGACCTGGTCCCAAATAAGAATACAAATAAAAGTGTCTGGACTTGGTAGCACAGGCCTATAATACCAGTTACTCATTCAGGAGACTGAAACAGAAGGATCATACATTTGAGGCCAGCCTGGGCTACAGAGGAAGTTCAAGACAAGTGTGGCTTATTGAGACCCTGTCTCAAAACAAAAGGTACAGAGGGAGCTGGGAATGGGGTTCAGTGGGAGAGCATTTGCCTAGCATACCAAGGTCCTGAATTCATTCTTCAGTACCCCAAAAAGAAAAATGGAAAAAGCAGAGCAGTAGGAAGCAGGTTACCCAACAAGTAGACAACTGCAGGGGCGGAGGGGGGATTGGGCAGGCTGGGGGGCCGAGGCACCATGTAACAAGCTTCATGGAGCCACAAGATTCTTCATATAAAAATCCTTGCACCTGGGCAGTGGTGGCACACACTTTTAATCTCAGCACTCAAGATGCAATGGCAGCTGGATCCGAGTTCAGGGCCAGCCTAGTGTACACAGTGAGTTCTAGAATGGCCAGGTCAAGACAGAGAAACTTTGTCTTGAAAAGCAAAAAAATCCTTTCAGTGAAAGTAAGGCAAATGTATTTTAGAGCAATGGGAGTCAGTGGCTCGCCAGTCTAGTATTATAAAGCATCCGCCGGGAACATTTTTCATCTTGACACTGGCCCGCAGGAGCCAGCAAAAGAGCTGCTGATGGAGAATCCTGAAAGCGGGACACATCTATTTTCCCTAATGCTTACACACCAAAAATTTTAGCAGGGATTTTGAGAATCTTTGGGGAGGGCTCTATATTTCCATGGAAACCCAAGTAATCATGAACTCGGGGCACTCCTAACTAGGCAAACAGGGGCACGAAGCACACTAAAGTGCTGTCAACGGTTTTCATATGGCACAAACGCAGAGCAGGTAACCTCTTCAAACCGCGGTGGGAAAAGGAAAAACCGGTTTACTCGTCCCAATAAAATAAACCTCACAGTTAGCAAGGGCTCAGTTTGCATCGAAATACCTAGGAGACATGTTCCCCGCCCCCACCACCTTCTGTCACTCTAATTTCTTTTTTTATTAGATATTTTCTTTATTTACATTTCAAATTTTATCCCCTTTCCTCATTGCCTCATTGCCTTCCGAAAACCCCACTATCCTATCCTTCCCCCTCCCCCCTGCTCACTAACCCACCCACTCCCATCACTGAAGCATCAGGATGGTTGTCACAAGCGACCGGATGACACGAAGGCAGCCCAGCCACGCAGTAACTCAGAACAGGCAAACAAGGTAACCAAGAGCAAAGCAATCTGACGCTTTCAAGATTCTAACCAAGGATCCCAAGCTCCCATGGCTTTGTTTACAAAACTGAGATTAAAAACAAAGAACCATCGTAAGACTTTGAAGGTCGAGTGAGTGAGAAAATACGTACTCCTAGACCAATCGTTGAGAAATAACTTTTTCATCACTAGATTCTCAGATCTCAAAGAGGTGGCTGGCAACCATCGTTAACTCCAGTTGTGCTGAAGCATGGCCCTGAGTCCAGGCAAACTCCAGGGCTCTCGGCTGACGGCCCCACTCTGCAACTGGCGGGAAAGTGGCTCACAGCCTAACCAGTGTATGTGTGGCTGGACCAGCGTACAAAGAGGGGTTCGTCCACAAACACACGCACAGCATTCTTCAGAGACAGCGAGGCCAGGCCTTCAAGGCGTTCACATAGACAACCATGACCCCATTATGACAGCTCGGGTGTTCTTAACTTCAGTCGGTCATCTTTGGAAGGAAAAGCTCCTCTCACCAAAAGGGATGCGCAGAAACAAACAGATCCGCCATCTGGTGGATCGAGGGCTCACAGAGCGGGCCACTGCCTGCGACCAAAGACCCCAGGCAGGGGTCATATGACTTGGAGGTCATAAAGGGCTCCGCCAAGAGTCACCAAATTAGGAAAATCCGGGATGGGAAGGCGGAGATGCAGCCCGCACCTTCCCGGCTTAGCTTAGCAAGCGGATTCTGTCAACCCCAACTAAACCAAACCAAAACAGGAAGCGCCTGCTCAGAGAGCGGAGCATCGCGCCGTGCCCGTACCTGGTAGCACTGTGTCCTGCTCCTCCGCGTCCCGCAGCTCCGCGCCGCGCTCCCCCACCGGCTGCTCCTCCTCCCGCGCGGAGGGCGCCGAGGGCTCCCCTAACGCGCCCCTGGGGGCTGGACTGGGTGAAGCCGAGCTGTCCGAGGGACTGTCCGGGCCCCAGGCGTCCCAGAGCCAGGGCGCGTGCGCCTGCTCCAGCAGCCGGCGGCCCAGGCGGTAGCGCAGCAGCTCGCGGTAGCACGGCGCGTATTCGTCCCAGCGCGGCTCCCGATAGCGCTTCATATACTCGCTCTTCACCCCGCTGCCCGGGGACATGGTGCCGCGCGCCGCCGACTGCCTGCTCCGCGCTGCCGCCTACGGGTCCGACCCGACTCACCGGCGCGGCCCGCCGCGCGGTTCAAACCCGGAGCCCCGCCCGGACCGGAGGGCGGAGGCAGGGGCAAGGAGGGGCGGAGACGGGGCGGGTCTGTGACGAGAGTTTCTGGGAGAGGGCGGAGTCCTGGCGGGGGCGGAGTCCAGGGCTGGGAAGGCCCCGTAGTTCAGGTAATAGCGGGGGCGAGGTTCCAGGAGGGATTCCGGAATACGCGACCTACCTAGGTGGAATGGTACTCGTGGGTGGTCACCTGGGGTCTGCCACCCCGTAGAGGTGGAGACTGCCGGATTCAAGATGACGGGACCGGGGATCTTAGGTCCCCAAGCACCCTCCTGGGCGAGGAGTCGGGGACTCTAGGAGCAGCGGCCTTACCTCCTGCGTGTTCTATCCTCCGCTCTCCGGAGGTCAGTGGAGATCGTGGCGCCGCAGCTACAGCGCGAACAGCGTTTCCTCTAGCGCGTCCTCCACCAAGATGTCGCCGATGGAGCGGCGGCTCCGCGGTCCTACGGCAGCCGGAGGCGAAGGCGCCGCCCCAGCCTGAAGCCTGCACCTCCCCGCGCGCCCGCCGGGCCCCCGCCCCGCTCCTGCGCCCGCGCCTGGGGCGCCGCTGTGAACCCCCAACTCGCTCGCCCACTCGCTACTGAGGGCCTCGGGAGCAGGCTTCAGCTTTAGGTGCAACCTGTGCCTGTAAGCAACCAGCACCTAGACCAGAGCCAAATCGTGTGTCCTTCCTCTCTGTTCACAAAGCCGGGGTTCTCAGGCCTTAGTGATTTTTTTATTGTTGTTGATAATGATGATGTTGTTAATGTTGCTATTTTAATACATTCCCCTCCTCTGCTCCCTTTTTAAGACAAATCTCGTGTTACCAAAGCAAGCCTAGAACTCATTCCGGGGCCCAAGCTAGTCTTGAATTCCTGATCCTTCTCCGTCAACCTCACAAGTGCTGGAATTAGCAGGTATGAGCCACCTCACCTGCCCTTGCCTTTTATTACTTACTACAGGCCAACTTTTGTAAAAATAAATAAATAAATAAATAAACCCCAGGACCTGCTTGGACTCTAATGGACAGTGTCACGTGTCACGGGGTTGTTACTGCTGCAATCCTGCTCTACAGGCTGCTTTTGTAGAAGGAAGCCTTGACGCAATAACTGCAGGAAGATTTGAAAGGCATGGCATTCAAAAAAGATAACAGTTTTTAAAAAAAAGAAAGAAGGAAGGAAGGAAGGAAAGGAAGGAAAGGAAAGAAGGAAGGAAAAGAAGCAAGTCCAAACAGGATGTTTCCAGCGAGCAGATTACACTAGGATTTCTGCAGTTCAGTTAACTATTCCCACGTGTCTACACCTGTCCAGACCCTCTCAGCTGAAAGACCTGGATGTAAGACGCTAAAGCTGCAGGGTGGTTCACAGCCTAGGTGGCTGTCCTGAGAACCTGAACTGATTGGTCTGATGGGATTGTCCAGAGCCATTTTCTGGAGCAAACAGAAATGACGGAAGACGGAAGCCGCTGCTGAGATTTCTCACAGAGGCCAGGCTCCTCCCCCTCTCCCTGAATAAGCCTCCAGAACCTCCTCACTGCATTCCCCTTTACTGAAGCTGGCTGGGTTGATCTATGGTTTTAGCAATCAAAAGAAGTTTATAGACATTTAGTTACTAGACATGGAGGTACACCTGTAATCCTAGTGCATCTGCGGTCTCTGAGGCTGCATAAGACCTTGTCTCAAAAACTAGGTAAATAGATTCTGAATAGTGTGGAAGAAATCGTGATGTGCCATGACCTGAGAAATCAAGGCTAGGGTTATCCGTTCAGCTTTTGCTGCCTGATTGCACAATTCAGTGGATGGGGTTACTCGTGGTGCATGCCTATATTGCAGCTCTCTAGAGCTGAGGGGAGGCAGAGGCAGGAGGATAGTGAGCTCTGAGCCAGCCTATGGACCATAATGAAGCCCTGACGAAAGAAAGAAAGAAAGAAAGAAAGAAAGAAAGAAAGAAAGAAA
>JADRCD010215751.1:0-24146 GCA_019843815.1 Montemys delectorum | reverse complement strand
CACATACATACATACATATACACACACACATAACCAGAAATAAACCAGAAACCTTCCTTTATACAAATGACAGACTGAGAAAGAAATCAAACAAGTTTCTAGAAGGTGTCCCCACCTCCCACCCCCCAAAATTGCATATTTCCATTCCTTCTGCTGGCCCTCTGGGCTTCTCTCCTGTCTCTGTCCTCCCATACCTGATCGTGTTCCCCTTATCCCCTCCCCATTCACTCTCCTACCCAAGTACCTCCCTCCCAGCCTCCTGCGATTGCTTTCTTCTCCCTCCCAAGTGGGATTGAAGCATCTTCACTGGGGCCCTTCTTGAATTCTGTGGATTGTATGTTGGGAATTCCGTACTTTTTTTTTTTTTTACTAATATCCACTTATTAGTGAGTACATACCATGCATGTCCTTTTGGGTCTGAGTTACCTCACTCAAGATATTTTCTAGTTCCATCCATTTGCCTGCAAAACTCATGATGTCTTCATTCTTAATAGCTGAATAGTATTCCATTGTGTAAACGAACCACATTTTCCATACTCATTCTTTCATTGTAGGATATCTGGGTTATTTCCAGCTTCTGGCTATCACAAATAAAGCCACTATGAACAGAGTGGAGCACATGCCCCTGTGGCATGGTGGGGCATCTTCTGGATATATGCCCAGGAGTGGTATAGATGGGTCCTCTGGTAGTACTATGTCCAATTTTCTGAGGAACCTCCAGACTGATTTCCAGAGTGGTTGTACCAGTTTGCAATCCTACCAGCAATGGAGGAGTGTTCCTCTTTCTCCACATCCTCACTAACATGTGCTGTCTCCTGAGGTTTTGATCTGAGGCATTCTGATTGGTATAAGGTAGACTCTCAGGGTCATTTTGATTTGCATTTTCCTGATCACTAAGGACTCTGAACATTTCTTTAAGTGCTTCTTGGCCTTTAAGAGATTCCTCTGCTGTGAATTCTCTGTTTAGCTCTATTCCCCATTTTTTGATTGGGCTGTTTGGTTTTTTGGAGATTAGCTTCTTGAGTTCTTTACATATTTTAGATATTAGCCCTCTATCGGATGTAAGGTTAGTGAAGATTTTCTTTCCCAAGCTGTAGGATGCTGATTTGTCCTACTGACTATGTCCTTTGCCTTACAGAAGCTGGGAAGTGAGAGACTCTCAGGACTCAAAAGGAGGGATCTTAGATGAAATGCTCAACAGTGGGAAGAGGGAAATCATAGAGTCTACCACCAGTAGAAAGACGGGGCATCAAGTGGTGGGATGAAGTTGCCATCCAACAGTCAAAAACTCTGACCCAGAATTGTTCCTGTCTAAAAGAACTTCAGGGACAAAAATGGAGAAGAGACTGAGGGAAAGGAGGTCCAGTGACCAGCCCAACTTGGAATCCATCTCAAGGGAAGCTCTAAGGCCTGACACTATTACTTATGCTAAGGTGTGCTCACAAAAAGGACCCCTGTGGTTGAATTAGGAAAAGGCTGGAAGAAGCTGAGGATGAGGGCAACCCCATAGGAAGACCAGCAGTCTTAACTCACCGGGACCCCTGAGATCTCGCAGACACTGAGCATATCAGGCAGCATACACTAACGGCTCCCCGACACATAGACAGCAGAGGACTGCCTAGTCTGGCCTCAGTGAGAGAAGATGTGCCTAACCTTTCTGAGATTTGAGGACCAAGGGAGTGGAGAGACTTTGTGGGGGTTCAGGGGAGAGAACATCCTCTTGGAGACAGGAAAATAGTAGAAATGGGATGAGGAACTGACCAGACCAGAAGTGGAGCAAAGACTGGACTATAAAAAAATAAAAGTAATTTAAAAAATTTTAAAAGAAATCAGAGAAACAACACTGTCACAACAACCACAAATAATATAAAATATTATGGGGTAACTAAACAACCAAGTAAAAGACCTACACGATAAAAACTTCAAGTCTTTGAAGAAAGAAATTGAAAAAGATATCAGAAGATGGAAAGATCTCCCACAATCATGGATGTAGGATTAACATAGTAAAAATGGCCACCTTACCAAAAGCAATCTATGGATTTAATGTAATTCCCATCAGACCTTGTCAGGACAACTTCTCAGCTTCTTATGGAAAAACAAAAACTGAGGACAGCTAAAACAATCCTGTATAATAATAAAGAACTACTGAAGGTATCTCCACCCCTGATTTCAAGTTATAGAGCTACAGATATAAAAACCACATGGTACTGGCATAAAAAAAGGCATGTTGATCAATGGAATCAAACTGAAGACCCAGACGAAAATCCACATACATAGAGACACTAATTTTGATTTAAAAAACAAACGAAATTAAAAAAAAAATACACACTGAAAAAAACACAGCATCTTTAACAAATGATGCTGGTCAAACTGGATGTCTGCATGTAAAAGAATGCAAACAGATCCACATTTACCACTCTACATAAAACTCAGTAAGTCCAAGTGGATCAAAAAACCTCAACATAAAACCAGATTTAATGAACCTGATAGAAAAGAAAGTGGGGGATAACCTTGAATACATTAGCACAGCAGACAACTTTCTGAACAGAACACTGATAGCGCAGGCAACTAAGATCAAAAATTAATAAATGCTACCTCACCAAACTGAAAAGATTCTATAAGGGAAAAAAAAAAACCACCATTAATCCAACCAAGCATTAACCTACAGAACACAAAAAGATTTTTAGCAACTTCACATTCAATAGAGCACTAACATCCAAAATATATAAAAGAAACTAGATATCAAGAAGTCAAATAATTCAATTAAAAACTAGGGCACATCTAAACAGAGACGTCTCAATAGAGGAATCTAAAAGGATGAGAAATACTTTAAGAAATATTCCACATCCTTCACATCATGGAAACACAAATCAAAATAAGTTTCCATCTAATACCTATCTAAATGGCTAAGATCAATAACACAAGTGACAGCACATGCTGGTGAGGATGTGGAGCAAGGGGAACACTTCTCCACTGCTTCTGGGAGTGCAAACTTTTACAAACACTATGGAAATCAATATGGCAGTTCCTCAGAAAACTGGGAATCAATTACCTCAAGACTCAGCTACAGTACTCTTGGGCATCTACCCAAAGGATGCTCCATCTTATCACTAGGACACTTTCTCAACCATGTTCATAGACACTCCATTCATAACAGCCAGAAACTGGAAACAACCTAGATGCCCCTCAACTAAAGAGTGGATAAAGAAAATTTGTACATTTATACAATGGAATATTACTCAGTAGTTTAAAAAATGACACCATGAAGTTTGTAGGCAAGCAGATGGAACTAGAAAAAGATCATCCTGAATGAGGTAACCCAGATCCAGAAAGATAAATATGGTAAATATTCATTTATTGATGGCTATTAGCCATTAAATGATAACCAAGCTACAACCTGTAGACCCAGAGGGATTAGGGAAAGAGGAGGGGTCTAGGGGGGACGGGGCACATGGTTTACCCTGGGAGAATGAAATAGAGTAAATTTACACGCAGACTTGGGGCAATAGCAATGGCATGTTAACATAGGGTGAGAATTTTCATGAGGTTACACCCCTAGACAAAGAACTACAAGTTCTACTGACTGTTAGAAGAAGGAGACTTAGCATTTTTCAGGCTGTCCAGGGATGAGTCCCACTACTTGTTGTCCAATGCAGGGTAGTCAGCCTTGAAATCATATCTATACCAGTAACAAAAGCACTAAGCAGGTTGCGTGTGTGTGTGTGTGTGTGTGTGTGTGTGTGTGTGTGTGTGTATGTGTGTATAAAATTGTGCATACATATACATCCATATTTGTATTCATATGTACTAATATACATCATATATTAAATAATTATACATACATGTACATTCATATATAGTCATATACATCATACATATTATATGACTGTACATATATATTCATATATACATATGTAACAATAATAATCCAAAAAAGAGGCTATCAATAGGACAGTAGGTAGGGCATGGGAAGGGTTCAAGAGTGGGTAGCTGAGAGAGGCCAGAGGGAAAAAAGGGAAAAGCGAAAGTAATGTATTTAATTCTATTTCAGTTTAAAAAAAAAAAAGTCTACTGTATAAAATGAACTGTAAGAGTAGAGATGGTACTCTGGCAGTAAAGCTCCCAGCAGCCAGCCTTGGCTAGGAGTACATATTTCTGTGGCGAGAGCTTTGTAAGCATTTCTTTAAACAGAGCAAAGCTAAGAGAACTCGTGACCGTGCACCAAAACTAAGAGAACTCGTGCCCATGCAGCAAAAGGATAAAGTTATAACTTAAAGCTCTATTCTGGTGCCTTTTGTGTGGGAAAAAACACAAAGAACCCAGCATATAACCCCCATCTTAAGTTATTCCTTTATTTGCCAACTACATATAAACTATTTCTATGTTAAAAATAGGTATTAGTGAGAGTCTATGTTATAAAATGGGAGGTTCCATTAACCTAAGAAGTTAGAGAAACTCTCCCAGTAAAGCAACCACCAAAGTACATAAGAGACTAAACCCAAAGTTGAATTTTCACTTTCTCTTCCACACATTCCCAGTCATATGCTCCCTTCAACACTCTGAAACCTTAAAAATGAGTGAAAGAGATTTGGATAAGCCACTTCCTAAAGTGTAACATAAATATGGCTCACATAATTTAATTTTTGAAACACAACAAGGCTTTTGAAATTAAGAGGTAGCAAGCAGCACAGAAGGTAAGCATCCATCAAATGATTTCCTTCAGAAATTCTTACCTGAAGCACAATAGGATCAATGCAAGTAAACTTAGTTTCTTCTCTATAGAGATACTCAATAGAACACTTCAACAGAAGGATTTTGGGGTTTTTAATACAGGAATTCATCTAAAAAAAAAAAAAAAAAGGTTTTGTTAAAGGTTTGCACTTTATAGATTTTTTAACCATAATTGTAGTTCATGTTGTTCATAATTCCTATTAGTATTATCAAACTCTAATTTATTACTTTTAGGTAATTCTTTTTATTTCAAAGCAAGTTCTTAAAAAACAACTTTTTCTTATCTTTTCCTCTATACTATTCATCATATTTTTGTTTTATAATTTCTCATACTGTAAGAACAAATAATATGCTCTAGGTGGCAGTGGGAATTATATCCAGAGTATTCACACATTCTAAATCAACAACTTTGAAACTATATTTCAGTCTTTCTAACTTCAAAAGTAAAAAAGGAAGAAGAAAATTGATGATGCTTGAACATTATTGTAACAGAATACATTCTCCAACAATCCTAAATTGGCAAGCCCAATGGATAATGTGAAGTTAAAAGAGAAACCTAAAATTATTGTCAAAAGCAGAAATTCATGCTAACATTCCAACTATGCGACTAAAACCGCAGGCAGAGCAACTTGTGTCCTGCCATTAGGGTTTCAGTTTGACCAAACTCGCACAGCCCAGACTGGCAAACAGTTCTGAGGACAGCAAATAAGTGGGCTAATGTATTTGAGGCTCTAAAATTAAAGACTATGTCTAAATATGACCAGCGAGGCAAATCAATAATTCATGGGTATGTTTCTACCTCTCCTACACATGATTTTCATCAACCCCTGAAAAGTCATAACAAGTTTAGTCCTTCTTTTGTTTTATTTTGTTTTGTCTTTTGAGATAGGGAAGCCCTCACTCTATAGACCAGGATGGCCTCAAATTCAGAGAATCCACCTGCCCCTACTCCTGAGTAATGGGATTAAAAGTGTGAGCTGCCACAATCTGACTAAAATTCTTAGTCTTAATTCAGTAAAAATCACTTATTTTGGCTTGACACTTTACCTTAAAAGCATAATATCTTGATTTACAAGATTGTATATATAAACACAGTGATTTTGGACCATGTCTAAGAAATAACATTAAATACCCACTGTGGCAGAACCTTCTCCCAATGAATAAAGATTACAACGGACCAATTGCTGGGCAAGTATGCGGGACTTCTAGGTCAGGAAGAGGAAGAGGAAGAGGGAAAGCAGGAGAAATGAAGGGCCCTTTTGGACAGCAGGAGCAAGGGAGACAGAATATAGGAAGCCCAAGGCTGTAGAGTTGAGTGGTGGATCCTGATGGATTTAACATAGATTAGTTTACAAACCTAGGACACTAGGTTCTGTGCCCAACGATTGTGTAACCTGGTGATTCTAAACTAAGACTGTGTGGTGCTTTCCTTCACTCGGAGACTCAACTGGGTTTCAGAGGAAGGTACTGCAGCAGAGCATGGTGTGCAAGAGTACACCCCAGCCAGCAGCAGGAATTTGGAAGCATGAGAACTTAGCAAGCCAGAAGGAGAAAGTGATTTCTGAGCTCTGAGTCAGAGAGTCTGCTGGGCTGAGAACAGGCTGGCCTGTCTGCAGGTGCCTAGCCTGTGATGACGTGAGATGCTTTTTTATATTTCACACAACGTCCAGCATATTATTTATAAGTGATCATTAACAATTTTCTAAAGGCTAAGTGACTTATAGTCAGCCTTCCATTCCCATAATTTCCACATCCTAGATTTGACCTACTACAGACAGAAAAATATTTGCAAAATGGGGAAAGAGTCTGTGTGTCCTAATCATGCACAAATTTTTTTTCTATCATTTAAACTCATTAGGGCATAAATAATATAGCAAAACAACTATTCATACATTTACATTGTATTACCCATTGTAAGTCATCCAGAGATAATTTAAAGTCTACAAGAAAGTATCCAATAGATTATAGGTAACCATCTTATATACAGAGCTTGAGCATCCCATACCTCAGCATTCCCTTGAAACCCTGGAACTAATAACCTGCAACAACTCTGAGACAATTGTATTGGTCTATACTTAGAAAATAGTAAAAACAGAACTACATTTCAACAATCTGTTTTCTCAAACTAAAGCGGTTGTCTTGACTTCCCAGCAGCAAGTTTCCTGTGTTGAGGCCAAGGTATTCCTTAGTGTTATGTAGTTTCCTTGATGACTGTGAAGTAGAGCGAGGTCTAAGAATGGTGTTATACTTTCCCAAAATGTGAAGACCAGGGTGCTAAAAAGACAACTGAGCAAGTTAAGTGCACTTGGTATATAATTCCCAGCTCCATGGCCGCTCACAACCATCTGTAATTCTAGTACCAAGGCGTCTGATGCCCTCTTCTGACCTCCATGACATCAGGCACATACATAGTATACAGACATTCATCTGAGCAAAAGGCCCATAGAAAATGAATCAATAAAAATTTACTTGAATGTGACGATCAGTGGAGGATACTGATCGTCAGTATCCACAGTGCCCACTTTAAATGCAATACGATACTTCATTTACTCATCTACCCTTTCTTACTCTCGTAACCAACTGAATGAGACAGTCTAAAAAGGTTGGGGAACCATGTATTTAGTAAGGTGTCCAGGAAATTAAAAGCCCTTAGAAGTTCATATCTCAAGATTCCCTAATATTCAATATCTAACCTAACTTCTCTTTGTGATGGTGCTCAAAAGAGGCCTTCTTGCTGAGAGTAGGGGTAAAATCATGTCTTAGACAGGGTTTCTACACAAAAGATCATGACCAAGAAGCAAGCTGGGGAGGAGTTTATTCAGCTTCCACTTCCACAATGCCGTTCATCACCAGAGGAACTCACACAGGGCAGGCACTTGGAGGCAGGAGTGGATGCAGAAGCCATGGAGGAGTGATGCTTACTGGCTTGTTTCTCCTGGTTTGCTCAGCTTGCTTTCTTATAGAACCCAAGACTACTAGCCCAGGGATAGCACCATCCACAAGGGGCCCTCCCATCCTTGAGCACTAACCGAGAAAATGCCTTACAATTGGATCTTATGGAGGCATTTCCTCAAGGGAGGCTCCTTTCTGTGATAACTACAGCTTGTGTCAAGTTGACACACAAAACCAGCCACTACGATTGGTGAGAAAATAATAATGACAATTCTGTAGGAAGACCAGTTGTAGAAAACCATTTGAAGAAATGCTGCTTTTCAGAAAAACTCTGCCTGGAGGCAAGGTCTAGAGAGCTAGGATACCAACATCCTTGCCCTCTGTTGGACTGGAAACCTAACTTCCCCCCTTCCTTCTTCTGTCTTATGAAATCCCATTATTCAATTTCCGACACATCACCAGCTATGGGAGATTTTCCTGGAACCTCTAAACTTTCATCTCTATGAACCATATGGCTAAGTACCCCTCCTAATAAGAAATCCCAACTTGTGAGTTTAGCACATAGCCATGGTCTACTGAATCCCACTGCGAACTGAAACTTATTACCTTTTTATGTGCAATGTTCTTGGTACAAACAAAGCCATTGACAACCACGGAATCAAATTTCTTTCCACCTGGGATCTAATAAAACAAGAAAACAATAAAAGCCAGTGATGTACCCAGACTTCTTCAGATGGTTACTATTATATCTATATCTTTGACCTGCAACATAGTTAAAGTTCCAGAATATTGTTCACTTCATCTCATGATTATCTATCTCGTCATGATTATTTTCCCACCTTCTATCTCGAAGTCATATATGCTACTCTAAATACTCATTGACTAAATAAGCTGGTGTCTACCGCACTATCTTTTAACATTAAATAGTATGGGTAAAACATACAAGTTAATATTATCTAAATAAAGCAATTACTCACTGCTTTTCCCCAATATATGAGAACAGACTTTCTCATAAATGACATGCTAAGAAGCAGCATTAAAAAAAAGGAAGAAATTGTTTATTTTGGTTCTCACCACACACCCAACTCACTCTTTCCATGCACCTCTCACTTCCTATGAGGACTACCAAGAGCTCTAACTGTATTGTTGACAGAGCAGACAACGTCATGGTAATGAGTCCTTTCACATCACCTGACAAATGACTGTGAGGCCCACTCCAGCAGTTCCTAATAGCAGCAAACTTACCTTCTTGATATGGACAAACTGACGGATATCCATGTCATCATCCTGGTGCTTGACATCAGGTCGGACTGTCTGAACAACCTGGCAGACTAGTGACACAATGATGTCCCTCCAAGATGATGACAATGACTCATTTTGAAGCAACTGCTGTAGTAGGGCCATCATGTGGTTATGATTAGCTGAACTACAAAATGTTACAAAAACAAGTTAGTACTAAAAACACAAGAAGCATTTTTAAAGAAATAAATATTCCAGTTATGGCTCAAAGATAAGATCTTCCATGTCAATTTTATTCTTTCAATGTGTCTTTATTTATCATAATGATTCTGTACACAAATGAAATCTGTGAGTAGCTTTAAACTAACAAGTGACCTTCAAAATGCTGAAATAAAATCTTAACACATAAATTAAAATGGAGACAATCAGCTTGGGATTCTGCTTTATAATATATTCATCAGAACTCAGACTACACTTTAAATTAGTATTTTTCACTTTATAAGCAAGGTAAATTATGCATATAACCAAGTCACTGAAAATTACAAAAGCTATAAGAGAAAAATAAAAATCTAGTGCCTTACAGCAGCCTTTCCATGGCTTGCTTCTCCTCATTCTCCTCTCGCAAGAGTTCCAGGTTGTTATGATGCCAGCCCAAAGGGGTAAAAGGCAGCTCTTTGGATTTTTCCTCTACTCGTCGATTAAATAAGGACTCTAAACATAAAATAAGTTAGTACTTCATTGTCATATTTTATACCATTAACTAATATACTTAAAAAAATAAAAATCTCAGAAGGTGGCCAATATATATGATTGCTATAAAATAGCAAAGACCTGTAATCAACACACAATTAAGATATATAATAAAATATGCAATCATACATGTATATATACATCAGCACACTAAAATATAGAAGCAGGGCATGAGGTACAGCACTTCTCTAGCATGTTCAAGTCCTAGTATGGTGGAAGAATCAAGAAACAACTTGCATCAGGCAAAATCAGAGAACAATTATGAAAAGTAACTTAATCTAAGTAACAAAGACTCTGCAGCCAAAAGTATCACACAGAATAATATTTTTGTATCCTGCTTGTTTTAAAGCAGTGAGTCTCAACCTTCCTAATGCTGCAATCCTTTAATATAGTTAATTCCTCATGTTATTTTCATTACTACTTCATAACTAATTTTGGTACTATCACAAATCATAATATAAATATCTATATTTTCCAGTGGTCTTAGGTGACCCCTGGAAAAGGGCTATTTGACCCCCAAAGAGGTTGAGACCCACAGGTTGAGAACCACTGTTTTAGAGATTTACAATGAATGTAAATTTTCCACATAAAATTATAAATTGAAAACCACATTCAACTGAAATCTGAATGGTAATAGTAACATAGTCATATGGGCCCTGAACTCTTGAGAGAAACTCTCATGGACAACCGCAGTCCCAAATGACAGTATAAAGTCATTTATATAATCCTCCACTGGATTTTACAATACAGGCTTTAAAACAAAATTTTAACAAACTAAAAATAAACTATGAAGAAATTATAATAAATAAAACATAATAAACAATTTACATATGACCTTGAAGTCTTTAATTTTTTTAAATGGGTGAGATAATTGGGTGTGGTGGTAAAACCTTTAATTCTTGAACACAGGAGGCAAAGGCTGCAATATTTGTCTAGGAATTTGAGGCCAGTCTGATCTAAGTTGCTTCAGGGGCTGGAGAAATGGTTCATAAGTTAAGAGCATTTGCTGTTCTTCCAGAAGACTGGAGTTCAGTTCCCAGCTCCCAGATCAGGCAGCTTACAACCATCTGTAACTCTACTTCTAGGGAATCCAACACCTTTGGTCTCTGCAGGTGCCTCTACTCACATATGTATGAACACATACAGACAGACAGACAGACACACACACACATACACACACACACACACACACACACCTATAAGTGACTTTAAAAAATCAAAATAGAAAATTTTAGAGGGATAAAATGGATGAAAAAAGTTAAATTAACAATTCTTGCCGGGCAGTGGCGCACGCCTTTAATCCCAGCACTTGGGAGGCAGAGGCAGGCGGATTTTTGAGTTCCAGGCCAGCCCAGTCTACAGAGTGAGTTCCAGGACAGCCAGGGCTACATGGAGAAACCCTGTCTCGGAAAAAAAAATGCTTTACAAAACATGTGCTCATTAAATAATCATAGAATATGACTGAACACATGGAAAGAAAGAGATAGGAAATGTAATGCTTTCTCTTTTAAAGCCAATCAACTTCTATTAAGTGCATGTAATTGTACAAGAGGCACAAGACTGGCACTTTTCAATTACATAAACAGCCAGCCTATAAACTTCTAGTCAAAGTAGATGTTAGGAGGTGAATTTAGATAGCCTGCCCAGACAGAGCAGCTGCCTCCCTTGTTCCAACTTACCCCGCCTCCTCTCTTTTTCTAAAGCCCCAGGCACTAAGAAGACCTGAGAAGGACTCTTCCCTCCCTTTGCCTTTTCTCCTCCGCAGCTTAAGTTAGAGAGGTTTGTATTCATCTACTCTTCTTTAGACCCAATGAAATTGACAGTGGATTTCATGCTTTATTCTCTTCTGCATACTTCTCTTCCCAACTCTACAGGGCAAGCAGCAAGTTCAAGTGATGAGCTCACTTGTGAGCTCTCTAACAATGAGGCATTCCTTGACAATATGTATATTATGTTTACTATTATATAATACCATCAAAGGAATAAAACACAAAGTTGATTAAAAATATTTAATCACTTTTACATTAAAGGTCTCATCTCAAACTAAGACCAATTATATATTCTTGAATTCTAACATACTCCAAAGTCATTTAAAATCATGTTCCTATGATACCAAGATAATCAAATCCAGTTAGTACTTTCTGTCAATCAATGTGCTAAGACCTCAAGCAAACCATCAAGCAGCAGTCATCACTTCCAGTACAGTTGTTTTAAGATTACCTTTGATGAAGGCATCACTTATTGAGAGCTGCTGTCCTCCAGTGTCAGAAACCAAATACTCTGCAAACCAGGAAGAGAACAGAGAAGAGGAAGGAAAGACATGACTTCACTACGTCAGTCAGCATAATTATGCAGCAGAACACCCCACAAGGGTGTGGTACTCCTACAAAATGCATCACTGGCCTGCAAACTTTTACATGTTTTATAAATTTCAAACTATTTTCAGGAGACTTAAATTGACAACGGAACCATTAAGCAATTTGCCTTGGTTCAAACGTCAGATGTTTTAACAGATATGTTTCCAAATGACCTTAAGTTGCCAAAACAGAACTAATTTATTAAACTGCTTCCATGTTGAAACATGGAAATTGGAGAAACATAAACCAGTGTTCCTGGGCCATGGTCACTCAAAATGGTTTCAGAATAAGCTCTCTTGTTTCTTAAAAACAAAACAAAATAAAAAATAAAGATAAAAGAAAGCAAAGGTCTTTAGTAATTAGCATGATAAAACTTTAAAACATTACATAACTTACCACTTCCTTCATGTATTACTACATTATTTAACAACTAATGACTACCTACAGGCAGGGTACTTTATAGAAGCCACATAAGAAAACTGTACAAGATACATGCAATAAAATAAACTCACATGGCAGAAGATAAAGATATAATTCAAGGAATTTTTGTTAAGTTTTAAAATCACAGTTTTGTATTTTTTAAGCTCCTAGCGTATTACATCTTTGCAATAAGATAACTGATGAACACACTCTGAATGCTTTCAAAGCATTTAAAATCTAAATACTTTTCTATAAGTGAAACTCTACAAATGAATTTTCCTCTAAACACAGCTCAGAGCGGTTCTTTCTACTATGCAAATTAAACCACAGTGCATTAACTACTTCTATGTGAATATTCACAAAACTTTTTCCGAGTTCATTTCCAAGCCAATAAATTCACCCTTCCATCCAGAAAGCAGAGAAAATATTTTATGTAGAAAACTAAACTACACCATATAATATAACCAGGTATATAGGCAAGATAGATATAATTTGTTTCTATATTTCTGGCAGGAAAAAAGCAATGCCAAATTCTGTTAATTCAATTAATGCATTGTTATTTAAAAGCCCTACTTCTCATACTAAAACTTAAATATCAAATTCAAGAAATTATAGTTTTCCCCTCTCATTATGGAAAAATTTAAATCCACAAAAAGTCCTGTATACTATCCACTTATATATAGCAATTGTTGAAAACTTGTAGTAATTTATTTCTGTATATATGTGCGCACACTTTTAAAGTCACTCTGGGGCTAGAGAAGTGCCTCAGTCCTGCTGCTCCTCCAGAAGACCTGAATTTGATTCCCAGCACTCACACAATGGTTCACAACTGCCTATAATTCCACAGCTCCTGACACCTACACTCATAAACATACACACATACAAGTAAATAAACTTTGGGGCTGGAGAGATGGCTCAGGGGTTAAGAACACTGACTGCTCTACTGAAGGTCCTGAGTTCAAATACCAGCAACCACATGGTGGCTCACAACCATCTGTAATGAGATCTGATGCCCTCTTCTGGTGTGTCTGAGGACAGCTACAGTGTACTTACATATAATAAATAAATAAAACTTTAAAAATAAATAAATAAATAAATTTTGAATGTAAATTACTTCAAGTTACAAAACTTTGCAAGTAGCACATCAGTATGCATTACTTTAAAACAAGGGCACTCCTCTAGACCCACCCTATTATTTACATAATTGTAAAAGCAGTCAATACTGTAACAATCACAGAACTGATACATATTCAAATTTATCTATTTGTGCAGTATCTTTCAAAAACATGTTCCTGAAAATTGGATACCACCAAGTCATACATGGAATTTGCTTGCCATGCCTCCTCATTTTCTTTCCACTTAAACCAGATCTCCAAGTTTCTTTTCACGGTAAGGAATTTTCAAAACAACAGGTAAATGGCTGATGCAATGCCCCACATGCTAGGTCTGATCCATTGTTTCTCCCCATGGGATAGTTAACCTGCTCCTTAGTAATTTTTCTATGCATGGGAAATCCACTCAAAGGACTCACAGAGCTATGGCTTTCTATGTCTCAAACTCTTGCTACTAACATTATAAAATCATTGCAGAACCTTGCTTGAAACATAAAATACATTTTAATACCTGTGTTCAATTCTCAGCACTCATATAGTGGCTTTCAACCGTCTATATAACTCTAGTTCCTGGGGATTCACTGCCCTATTCTGGCATCCACAGGCACCAGGCATACACGTTATACATAAATAGATGCAGGTAAAACACTAATATACATTTTTTAAAAGTAAATAAAAAATGTTTATAAAGTATTTAAAGTGTCTGCAAAGTGCTTGCCACCCAGGCATGAAAACCTAAGTGCAAATCCCAAGTACTCATATAGAACGAATTTAGCAGCACAAGCCTGTAATCCCAGCACTAAGGAAGTAGAAACAGGAAGACCCCTGGGGCTTGCTGGCCAGCTAGGCTAGCCAAACCAGTGAGCTCTAGGTTCACCTTGTCTTAAACAATAAAGTGAAGAGCAATAATGAGGAAAATACCATGCTGACCTTTGATCTCCTCCATACAGGCATGTAATACATGTACACACACACACACACACACACACACACACACACACACACACAGAGAGAGAGAGAGAAAGAGAGAGAGAGAGAGAGAGAGAGAGAGAGAGAGAGAGAGAGAGAGAAAGAGAGAGAGACACCTCTTATAAGCACATGCCCCACAATCCACACACAAAATGCTGAACAAACTATAGTCATACCAAGCTCTATAGCATAACCTAAGAGCATCCTCTTCCTGGTCTCAAACTGATACTGCTTATTTTAATGTTTTACGCAATCCCTCAAGCAAGCCACACAACTCTGTGTCAGCATCCATACTAACACTGTTAAACTCCTACAGTTCAAACATACTATGCTTTGCATACTTCCATTCAACAAAACAAAAGCTCACAGTGGGCAGAAATACTGGGTGTCGGAGGCCAGTGAAGAGAATAGGGAAGTGTTGATCTAGTCTAGTGTAAGAAGGTTTGCTTAGGTAGTGGAACCGAGATGTACTTTACAGCCTGATGACTGCGATTAAAGATGTGAAGTAGATATTTTAAAATTACAAGAAAGTAAATCTTGAATGTTTCTGTCACACACACACAAAGAAAAGGTTGGTTACTGAGGTGTCAGATGTTACCTGGTTTTACTGACTCATTCTTTTTATGTCATTGCATATAACTAATACAAATATGACTATGTGAAGAACCACAATGAAACCCATTATCCTATACTATTAATCTGCTCTAGTAAGTATGGAACAATCTTGACTACAGCAAAGCCCTATAGGATAACTTAGGATATTCTCTTCTTATTACTGGCATCAAATTAATAATGATCATTTTAAATAACCATTAAAAACAAACAAGCAATTGTTATAAAGCTAATTCAGACTCCATAGCCTGAGCTATCTTTTTTTTTTTTTCACATATATTTATTTACTTATTAGGGAGGCAGGGGGCATGCCAATGGCATAAGTCAGAAGGCAACTTCTATAAGTTGGTTCTTGTTCTCCACCACGTGGGTCCGAGGGATGGAAGTCAGGTTGTCAAGCTTGATGCCAGGCACCTTTACCTGCTGAGCCATCGCCCAGCCCGCCCAGCCGCCCGCACAGCCTATGCTTTTAACCAGGACACAGGACACTGACTCCAACTGCCTCTTTTACGTGTTTCACTGTTTTCTCAGCCAACAAAGTTAATGATGACAATCAAATAATGCTTTACTAACATAAAAAATGTGATACTATCTAATCTATCAACTTCTTATCACCATTAAGGTGGAGTTAGGTTCATTTCAAAGTGACTTATTTTAGCTAGGCAGCACAGGCTCCCAGTCACCACAAATCCTTTTCTAAATACTATAGTATACTTTACTTATTATTCTTACAATTTTGTTACCTTCCAAAGATATATATACATTGATATATATATATATATATATCATCGAATGGTGGTGATGCAAGCCTTTAATCCCAGCATTTGATTTGGGAGGCAGATGCAGGCAGATTTCTTTGAGTTCGAGGCCAACCTGGTTGTATCTGTGTTCAAGAAGCTGGAATCTAGGACAGCCAGGACAGCCAGGGCTACACAGAGAAACCCTGTCTTGAAAAACCAAAAAAATAAGGGGCTAGAGAGAAGACTCAGGGGTTAAGACCACTGGCTGTGCTTCCAAAGAAGCCAACACCCACATGACAGCTCATAACTGTCTGTGTAACTCCAGTTCCAGGGGTCTGACACGCTTACACAGACGGACACTCAGGCAAAACATCAATGCATATAATAAATAAAGAAAAGAAAAATGTCATGTCATCTAGCAATACAGTAGTCTAGACTCCCACTCCACAGGGTTCTCTATAGACAGTAGATGCCAGCTTCTTGAACACAGATCCTTCTTTTAATCAGCTGGCATACAACCCACCTACATCTAGGCACAGTTATTTGGACTAACCATGCACTCAGTTTCCTCATTCTCTTGGACTTCATTTCTCCTTAGCTATATATCTTTCAAGATAAGATGCTTTTGACAGAGAAATATATCTACTTCTCTAATAACTTGATTTTTTTTCTTTCTATGACAACTGGACTCTTTGATATCCTTGACCTGTACTGTAACCTTCAGTACAACGTGGATTTCTGCAATTCTGACATTTTTCTTAACAAGTACGTGTCCTTCTTTCAGATTTATCTTCACATGGTAGTTGCTGCTCCTAACTTTTACCATTTTTTAAAGATTTAAAACCAGAGTTTCCAAGAAGAATGATGGGCTTTTCAACTGCAGGAACTTCTCCTTTTATTTTGCAGAAAGTTACACTGAGGTTTGCTTTAAAAATGTCACTCTTGAAGCCTCCAATTCCATTCCTCACCTAACATTCTCAGTTAGGTTTCCTAACATAAATATGTGCCAGCTCAGCAGTATGAATTCTAGGATGAAGGGTTACTTTTTTCAAAATTTTCAAAGCATGCTTAACCTTCTAAGAGATAAGATCATCAGCAAACAACAAGTATACTTCACACTCTGCATTCAGCAAAACAGACCTGCTACCATGCATGTTCAGAGGACAAATGTCTTGTTGTGACATATTTCTACTGCTGACATACACCTCTATTAAAAGCCTGATCTCCTCATGTAACTGCAGCATAGTGGATTTTCACAGGGTCAGATCTGCATTACTTTACACTCATCCAGACCTTCCCCATCATGTTTCAAACTCCTACACTAAAAGGATCCCCATCACCATATAGATTTTATACTCGGTGGCAGTCAAATCTGTTTTCTCTCTCTCTCTTATTATTATCATGATCACCTTAATTGACATTTTATCACATCTTGATAATAGTTTACACTGATAATTATGAGAAATTTGTTGAGGAATATAAGTGTTTCAAGTTATAAAACAAACCTAAATGCCCTTTATGTTATTTTTAGGTTTAAAGTAAAGAGTAGCAAAGAGTTAGACAAGCATTTCAGGAGCAATTCAGTTTTAGAGAGTTAAAAGTTTAACATTCAAACTCTGGGTAAAATTAAGTACTCCATCTCTAATAAAGATGTTTTGGTTATTATTATAATTATTATAATGAACTGTCATAATTACTTATTTTATTTTCTTTAAAATATGGTATATTTGGGGTTACAATTTAAATTAGCTTCTAACTGCACCTAGTAATATATAGCTCATTTTTAAAAAGGAGCAATCCATCTATGCTGCTATTGTTAAATGTTAGAAATGGTTTGCTATTGTGATTTTGTTTTTGGAGTTTTTTAAATGTGGTCATTAGTACTTTTGAGTTCACAAACTAAAGCATCAAATTAGACAACAAAAATTGCAAAGGAATTCATTGTTTACTAGAGAAGAACTTTTAAAATAAATGTAATGAACATGAATGGAAAATTTCCCCCAATCTAAGTTCAAAAATCTACACTGTTTTAAAGAAACTGTTGTTGCAGAGTAGCATAGGCAGAGAGGCTTTGTGATGTTAAATGAAGAAAATGCAAAAGAATAGAGCAGAACGTCCATGTTATAAATGCAAAGAATTGCCACCTTGGAAGTTGCACATTATGGGAACAGCAATCAGAAGAGTTCCTTTTAAAGACTATACTTTAAACTGGGCATGGCAGTGCAAAGGGTTTAAATAAGAAATAAAAAGAATCAACCAAAAAGGTGTGGGGAGGAGTACTGGGGGGAGGCAAGGAAGGGTGGAACAAAACCCACTCCAAATCCCTCAGCCTTATGGGACAGATTAAGCCAGAGAACAGGCTGCAATGAGATTCTAGGGCCCAGCTTTTCAGCCTGTTTTGAGTCTAGTTGGTGACTACCTCCTACCTTTTTGGTCAGCAGGGTGAGGGGGCACATGTGGGTACTTGGAGGGCTTCTTGATATGGAAGTTCACGTTGTCCAGCTCCACGTTCAGGCTGATAGAAGCGGCTGAGTCACTGTCCACTGTGGACTGGAAACTGCTGACTGAGGTGCGCTTGCTAGGACTGGCAGAATCTTTTAGTGTTGGGAAAGGGAAAGAAATACAGGGAGAGGGGAGTAAAAATGGGTTTTATCAGGGCATTGGAGGAAAGGAAAAAAAATTTTTTTTAATATACAAGCCCAATGTGCAATACCAAAATGGATACAGTATTTTCATGTACTTCTGGGTAGACTTAATAAATTTAAGCAGATTAAATTTAAAAGGAATTTTTAAATGAGGAAATATTGGAGGTTCTGCAGAGAGAAAGTCTGATACCACAGTGAAGATATAAGAAAGCTGCCTGCTGAGAGATTAGCTGGAGTTATTTTTAAGCTGCTGCAAACTAGAAACTAATGCAACATCCAGAAATGAATGTCAGCTGACTAACACACAGGTTTCTTAAGAAAATACTGTATCTAAGACAAAAATCACTATCAGATGTTTCCATCAAATGAGAACCTTAAATAACAAATAAGACAAGCATTTTATCGTACCAACACAGCAATAAGCCATAAAAAATAAAGCACTAGAAAGCCAAACTTACTAGCCAAATTATCGTCACCTTCTTCAGCAATCTGTTCTGTGTCACTGTCATCAAATTTTATGTCTTTAAACCAGGATGGCTCAGAGTGTCCTTCCACAGAGTTCACCGAGTCACTGTCTGGAGAAGGTGTCTCAGAAAATTCTGTACTCTGAAAGCACCAAAGCACAGCAAGCAACTGGCTCTCAGTGATACTAGTGCACAATAAAGAAGGATAGCCTACAGTTCTATGAGTTTAACAACTCCGTAAGTTTACATAGAAGCGACCAAATAACAAAAAAGAGGTGCAGAGCAGTCGATAACCACTCTTAAAATTACAATTTTCACTAACGACAGAGTTTATACATTTTACAAATGAACATTTCACTGATACATGTTTGGCATGGCTTTACTTCATCCTTTTGTTCTGAGTGAAGATAACATTAAATGTAGTCTAACCCTGGTAACTCTGGAACCCCCTAAAAAACAAGCCAATTTTAACAAATTATACCATGGCACTATTATGTAATTTGTCATTTCTAACTATGGAGCTTCTAGTTTCAGTTTACAAATCTTAGTCCACAATGTTCTTAGTCTCATCACAAGGACATGTGTGTGTGTGTGTGTGTGTGTGTGTGTGTGTGTGTGTGTATGTGTGTGTGTATGTGTATATGTTTATATATTTATTATTTTACACAAGCCAGAAATTAAAGAAATACAACTTTTTAAAAATTTATCTATAAATAATTTTCATTCTCATAAAGAAAAAAAGAAACTTAAGCATTTGGTCATTAGTGTACAATTTGTATACCAAGAGTCAAAACCTAACTCAATAACTAATGTTAAATTTTCCAATAATTTTATTATATATACTTCACTCCCTCTTAGTTCTAAAAATACAGAGAGTAAATCTGAACAGCATTCAAATTAAATGACAAGTAACTAAGTGCCAGAAAGCCAAGGTTAAGCCAAGCCACACCCCTAAGACCAGGTGAGTCAATGGTAGCGTGCTTCCCTAACACTGAATCTCATAAATATTACACACAGAGTCTCTAGGTGACTGTACTACTTTTTATTATTCCCACTGATTAAAACACAACTTCGAAATAAGCTACTACCGTTCTCATTGGCAGCATCACTACAAGCTTACCTGCAGTGGTCTATACAATGCATACTCGTCCCTGAAAAGCTGGTCATGATGACTGACACAATCCAACCAACGTCCATCAACCATTGCTTGTCCAATTGCTATAGCTTGTGCCCTAAATTAAAACCAAGAAAATTAAAATTTTAAAAGGTAACTGTGTAGGCACATGATAAAAACACCTCTTCATTTTTTTATCACTTCTAATTAAAGAGAAACTGTCAAATGTCTTTAGATGAATAAGAAATAAAAAAAGAAAAATTTGAAACAAATTAAACTCTTCTGGTACCAAAGCAGAGAACTTATTAGTAAGGTAGCCTTTTAAGTAGCCCTTGTTTTTAAACAAGTTAATTTTAACCTCAGTAAGCATGCACTGATTACGCACTGCATTCACACCCATCCTTAGCAAAGTAAGCGAGACTGAGAATGGCATGGTCCCTACATTCAAACAGCTTACAGTCTCAATAAAAAGACAACACGAATAGTATAGATACAAAATATATGAATGAAACAGATACATTATAGTTTGTGATATTTCAGGAATTAATAAAATTCCTAGTCAACATTATTTTGTTCACTACCCACAGCTTATTTCAACACCAAACTATTTGGAACTAAGGGGTCCAAGTTTCAAAGACATTCAATAATTTATCTAAAGATACAAACTAAAAAACATACAGCCAAATTAGGACCCAGAGGTCCCTGTTCACAGCTACTTGTTTCTTCACCTATTGTGTTCCTTCTCAGGAGGGAAAGCTCATCCGAGCAAATATCAAAACCTAAGAGAGAGCTTAACTTGAAAGGTGTAGTAGTTTGAACCCAGATGTCCCTCAACAGAGGAATGGATACAGAAACTGTGGTACATCTACACAATGGAGTACTACTCAGCTATTAAAAACAATGAATTTATGAAATTCTTAGGGAAATTGATGGATCTGGAGAGTATCATCCTGAGTGAGGTAACCCAATCACAAAAGAACACACACAGTATGCATTCTCTGATAAGTGGTTATTAGCCCAGAAGTTTGGAATACAGGAAGAACAACCCACAAACCACAAGAAACTTAAGAAGAAGGAAGACCAAAAGGTGGACATTTCATTCCTTCTTAAAAAGGGGAACCAAATACCCACAGAAGGAGTGGCAGAGATTAACTATGGAGCAGAGACTGAAGGAAGGACAAGCATATAGCTATCTCCTGAGAGGCTCTGACAATACCTGACTAATACAGATGTAGAGGCTCACAGCCATTCATTGAACTGAGTACACTGTCCCCAATGAAGGAGTTAGAGAAAGGTTCTATGGAGCTGAAGGGTTTGCAGCCCCTTAGGACGAACAACAATTACTAAATAGTACCCTCAGAGTTCCCAGGGACCCAACCACCAATCAAGGACTATACATGGTGGGACTGAATGTTCTGGTAACATGTGTATAGTAGAGGATCGCAAATTCGATCATCTATAGGAGGAAAGGACCTCGGCCTTGTGAAGGTTTTGTGCCCCAGTGTTGGGGAATGCCAGGGCCAATAAGTGGGAGAGGGTGGGGTGGCAGGCATGGGGAGGGGAGAGGCAAAAGGGGTTTGTTCTTGTTGTTTTTGTTTGTTTGTTTGTTTGTTTTTTGGAGGGGAAACTGGGAAAGGAGAAATTTACATGTAAATAAAGAAAATAATAAAAAAAAAGAAGACATGAAAAAAAAAAAAAGAAGAAAGGTGTAGTAGTTTGAATGAGGATGTTCCTATATGTTCAGATACTCAGACATTTGAACTCATGGTTCCCACTTAGTGGTGGTGTTTGGGGAGATTTAAGAAATGAAGCTTTGGCCGGGCAGTGATGGTGCATGCCTTTAATCTCAGCACTTGGGAGGCAGAGGCAGGGGGATTTCTGAGTTGGAGGCCAGCCTGGTCTACAGAGTGAGTTCCAGGACAGCCAAGGCTACACAGAGAAACCCTGTCCTGGAAAAAAGAAATGAAGCTTTGCTTCCTTCATTTAAGAAATGAAGGAAAAATGTTAATGGAGGCCAACTTACAGAATGAAAATCTCTTGCCCTTTAAGATGTAAGCTCTGAAGCCAAGCTGTGGTGGCACACTCTTTTAATCCCAGCACTTGGGAGGCAGAGCCAGGCGGATTTCTGAGTTCAAGGCCAGCCTGGTCTACAGAGTGAGTTCCAGGACAGTCAAGGGTACACAGAGAAACCCTGTCTCGAAAACTGGGGTGGGGGGGGGGTGGGGGGTAGGAGTGGGGATGGGGTTGTTGTTTTAAAAAAAAAAAGTAAGCTCTGAGCATCCAGTTCTGTCACCATACCTGCTGCCTGTTGGCATGTTATTATTGTTGTCCCATTTAGAGGGGTTTTTGATTGGTTGGTTGATTTCATGTGTCAGCTTGACACAAGCTAGAGTCATCTGAGAAAAGAGAACCTTAATTGGGAAAATTCCCCCACTCCTGTGGCCTGTGGGCAAGCCTCTGGAGCATTTTCTTGTCAAATAATTGATGTGGGAAGGCCCAGTGCACTAGGTGGCCCCATTCCTTGGCAGGTGGTAATAGGTGTATAATAAAGCAGGTGGAGAAAGCCTTAGGCAGCAAGCCAGGAAGCAACATTTCTCCAAGGCTTCTGCTTCTGCTCCTGCTTCCAGTCTTGCTTGAGTTCCTATAAGGTCTGTCCTCAGTGATGGAGTGTGACTTGAGAGTTGTAAGCTGAAAAAAAATCTTTCCTCTACTAGCTGCTTTTGATCATGGTATTATATTTTGTTTAATTTTGATTTATTTGCATTTTTTGAGATTATAATTTACTTACATCATTTCCCTTTCCCTTTCCTCCCTTCAAGTCCTCCCATATACCCCTCCTCATTCTTTCAAATTCATGGCCTCTTTTTTTTCTAATTAATTGTTGTTACACATAAGTATGGTGTTTTAGCATAGCAATAGAAACCCCAAATAAGATGCCTTTCACTGTGTAATCTAACTCTTCTGTAACCTTATGCCAAAATAAATTCATTCCTCTGTAAGATTCCCTGGGCATTGTATCATATCATAGCAACAGAAAAGAAGCTAACACAAAAAGCAAACAAATGCCCTCTGTGATTTGTTTTATACACGTGTGATTGTGAGACAGATTAGGTCCCTCCAGACATGGATTATGAAAGCAATCTCAATACAGGTTTGATGTTTAGACTACAGAATAGTGACAAGAAAGTCCTTTGACTTTAGATTCTAGCTACTCTCTCCCATCCAGCTTTTCTAGGAATCCATTTGAAAAATTTCTGCATGTTACATGTGTCTGTAACACGGGTGCTCACATATAGAAGAAGTAGGTGGAAGACAGAGAACAACATGGAGGGTCTTCCTCAGTTGATCTTCACAGTACCTTTGAGATGGGGTCTCTTACTGAAGTTGGAGTTCACCAACTACACTTAGACAAGTTCACCAACAAGCTGAACCTCTGGCCTCTGCCTCCCCAGGAAATGTGCTGCTGCTGCACCCAGTTTTTCCCATGGATGCTTTACCACCTCTTACAGCATATGGGTTCTGGAAATCCAACTGAGGTCATCGGGCTTGGGAACAAGTGTCTTTACTCACTGATTCATCTCACTAGCAACCAGTCCTTGTTTTTAATATGGAAAAGTGTGACCCCAATTGGGTTCCTTACATTCTCACCAATGAAGTTAAAGAGCTAGTGATCCCAAACCATCAAATTCCTAAAACCATACCCTAACTCACAAAAGACATTACCTTTACATCTTCAAATATACATCCTAATCATTAATAAATATTAACTAATATATCATTTCAAAACATTTTGAAATTAAAATACCTTGTAGCGATGTGTCCATTTCTGATTAGCCAGTTGACTAATTCCTTTCCTACAATGCAGTTGGGATGTGTTCTCAACCAGTAACGGTGATCCTGAAATTCCATCCCACTGGTGTGATGGCAGATTTTCTTCCACAGATCCTTTAACTGAGCGCTGTCCTGCAATCACATCAAAAGCTACTAGTTACTCCCAAGAGGGATCCTGTGTTCTGTTCAGACACTGTCCTGTGTTCTAAGATTTTAAAAGGATCTCAGTTTGGATTTCTTCACCAGTAGCTCACTGTGATAAGTTAAATA